>VYZR01074767.1:40547-50946 GCA_013400675.1 Oxylabes madagascariensis | reverse complement strand
AGCTGGGACAGTCTGACCTTAGGCTTCATGGCAAATAGAAAAAAACCCCACAAACTCTTTCAATGCTCAGACTAAATCAAGTCTGCTCTGATTCGTGTCAGGGTCACCATCCATATTTGTCTTGTGATTGCACATTTAAGGCAAGAGTTTAGTTCCTATACCTTGTGCAGACTAAAGGGAAGACTTAGGAATTTGACTTCTCTTTTGAAATACCTTTATTTCTTCACTTTTGAGGAATGATCAGTCACTGTGAGCATCTGATCAGATTAAAATGTACAAAATCACTCATAATCTGTGTATGTCAAATTCCAAGGAAATTAGGCTATTACTAGTGAAGAAAGACAGCACAGAGGAAAAGCATGTTTTCACTGTGACCTGGCAGTTCACTGACTCAGAGACAGGCTATCTGTACCAGATCTGTGAAGCAATCCAGAATATTTCAACCAGCTGGATTGGATAATGCTGACACATACGAGGTAGAGCCAATAGTTGTATCTCACAGAGGCTGTAACAGTCCTCAGTGTAACTAACAGGTGGTGTGTTGTTCCAGAGGCTTTGCATGATTCCACCCTACTTCAAGTCTAATGGAAAACAGTGTGGTTGGCATCCATATTGACTGTCCATAGAGCTCTGATTTCTGTGAGTACATAAGTACTGATTACACAGGTAATCAGTTGGTGCAGCTCCTTGAGTGACTCTTCATCCCCACTGCAGTGTCTGGAAAATCAT
This sequence comes from Oxylabes madagascariensis, assembly GCA_013400675.1. NCBI lineage: Eukaryota > Metazoa > Chordata > Aves > Passeriformes > Timaliidae > Oxylabes > Oxylabes madagascariensis. The sequence goes on along the minus strand of VYZR01074767.1, from coordinate 50,217 downwards.
ACATGGATATGGTAATGAGTGTGTCTTGTTCCTTTAGCCCAGGCAGCATTTTCACCTGATACTGAGATGAGCACCCAGTTCCTTCACCTCTGCTTTGCAGATACCATCGAGAACCAGCAATTGATTCTTTCTGAAAGGACACTCCATTACTCAGTTTGCAAATACTGATGTATATCCCTTTGCCAATGGCTTATCAACCCTTTCTCATCTTGTTACCCAGGATGATTTTACAGATGTCCTCATAAGACCCTGACAAGATTTCTTGATAACAATACGACCAGAAAGGTAGCTATTAAGTGGCTTTCTAAGCCCCTCTTTTTCTTTCAGGTAGTTTTCTTTACAGAGAGTTAAACTGCAGCAGGTGTGATCTTATCCTGTGGCACAGGTGTCACGAGCATTAATCAAAACCCAAACATCTTCAGGTGACACACAAATACAAGCTGGATGCTTCTGCCTCCACATGGCCTGGAACACAGCTAGCAGCTTCTCTGTGATGGCACCTGAAAAAGCACATCTGAGGACCTCAGGTTCAGAGTAAAATTTACGCATGCAAGACAAGCTACTTTCTCTGCTGAATACTTGGGCATGTTCTTTGACCTCCTTACTTGTTTTTTCCTCCAGAAAAGTGTGAAGTTTGTCTCCAGTAGTTTCCTGGTATGTCTCCTGTAGTATTCCAAAACATGCTGGTGGTACGACTAATGAAGTAGGAGTGGATGAGCAAAAATATTTCCACTTTTTCTGTCCCAGTAGCTATATCTATGCTAGTACCTCAAACTCTGCCAACCCTGAGACCTAGAGGCACGTTCTAGGTACATCCATACTCCTGAGCTTTCTTGCCCACCAAAGCATGGCACAAGAGGATTCATTCTACCTATGGATCTAAACCATGGCTTGTGCCATCTCCTGACACAGGCAGGGAAGATTTTGGGATAATGTTACTTAGCATTAGCCAGAAATATGCCAGGAACCTCAGCAACAATTGAGCAACATAAACACATTTTGGTGCCTGGGAACATTTCCTGGTACTATTGTTTTATTTTTTCCATTATATTGCTCAAAAAACTTGAGCCCTTTTTAACTGCTTTCCAGTTGAGTATCTCCTAGATCCAAGATGTAATTACTCGAGGGCAGTAATTCCTGGCTGGTAAAAGAAATCCTCCTGGAGAGCACTTTGCAGACAATCTGAATGACAGCATAGAGATTTTTATTTGTTTTTCAGGGCATGTTCAGCACTTGGTGATATGGCTGGAACATTCTGCTCATGCTTGGAAATCTATGGGACAAATTCCTGGTATCACCTCTTGTTCATATTCTTTGGTTATTCATGGCATAGAAATTGTCTGGCTGTTTTGCAGACTTATGGAGAAGGTAGGGCGAATCCTATTTGCAGTGTGAATGTGTCCTTTATTCCAGAATATTCTTTCACTGGAGAAGTTCATAACAACTGGTTGGGTATAGGGGAAGCTGAATCTGATGTCATGCCATCTGTATAATTTCTGCTGTAACCCATGAATTCACTAGTGAGTTTATCTCTTTCATGTTCCATGAAAAAAAAAAGCAGCTTAAGTTATTTCAAGTGGGCATGTTGAAGCCTTGCTGGCATAAACGCTACAGGGTAGTTGAAACCATCTCATTCTTTGACAGTGGCAGAAGATCCTTAATGCCCATATGAATCTAGGAATGGATGGTAACAAATGTTTTGTCTGGTGTCTCCTCATCAAAGTTAGTAAGATAGCTACAAGCTAGGGTGTTTCTACCTCCTCCACTCTCATTATTCCTTAGAATAAAGTGCCAGAATAATTAGTTCATTGCTGAAGAACTTTACAATGCTTTTCTTAGCAGATCTCATATCCCACACAAGGCAACAACTCACAGGTCTAAGTCCAAATACAAGAGAGTGTTCCAGCTGGGACTGGGATAGAAAAAGCCTTAACGTTATATTACTTGAAGCCAGTTCATGTAGTCCATGTCCTCCACTGGAGTACCACCCACCAGTCCAGATGACTCTGAATTCATCTCATACTCTTCCAGTTGCACATACAGGACAGACAACACTCAGAGTGTACATAAGAGTGATAAAATTCAGTTCTTATCTCCATGTCAAAGGGCCCCAGGCTGTGGATCACAAATGTAAATGAGAGCAGCTGAATGCTTTTCCATTTTTGCTTTTGTTTTTACCATGGGGTTTGAAGTGTCACATTCTGTAACATAACTTCCCTTTTCTAGTCACAAACAAATGACATCTGGCCACTTTCAATAATAAACTTGAAGAGAGGGGACGTTTCCTTTCAGCTTGTTGGGCCCCTTCTTAACCTTCAAATTCCAATGAGAGCTGAGGAGAAGAAAAACTTTCAAAAAATAATCCCCTAATGATTAAACTCACCGATGGAGAAAAACTTTGCTTCGAGCCTCTGAGTACCATTTGCCTCACACAATCTCAAACATCCTGACACAGTTAATGCTTGAGGAGCTGTTTGCTGCTCCCACTCTCCTTCTTACATCATACAGGAAACCCTTGCAGGAAATGAAAGTTCAGCCAGCCTTCTCCTCCCTCAACACCTTGAGTTTACAAGTCTAAGACAGAAAGCATACAAGGAAGAATAAAGGTGGGGTAAGAGCACTGGAGAAGCAGGCCAGACACAGATAAATCACATACCTTGATTTTCCTGTCTGGCACAACATTCAGCTTTCTTTCTGGAGGTGCTTCTGTGAAATAATCTGGGTTTCACTGAGCAGGAAGTTTTCACTATCTATCCCACATGGGGGCTTGTCATTCAGGGTTGTGTAGGCTGAGTCTGCTTTGTGCCTGTGTCACCTCAGCGGGCATTTTTAAAGGAACACAAACAAATTAAACAACCCTCTTTTAAATTAAAAGAATGGGCTCCCAGCTCTTGATGTACCTCCAGTCTGAATATTCTTGTCACCACAAGGATGTGGTGGAGCCCATTGTTTGCATGCAAAAAGTGTGCTTTCAACTAGACTCGCCCAGCTCTTTTAAACTGGGAGCAGAGAATGGCTGAGGTTATCAAGATGAATAAAAATTGGGGAAGGCATTGTGAGCAGAGGAAATGAAAAGCTCCTTTCTTCTTCTGTTCTTAGTCAACAGAAATACCAGACACATAATTTTAAAGGTTCAGGCCAAACCACTACCAATGGTGCAACATGTAATACATCAGAAGAGGCAATTTAGGGACTGCGAGTGGAGCTGCAAGGCCTCCTCCTGATGATCTACAAGAGCTTCTTTCAAGCCAATTCAGGACAAGGGAAAGGTTCCCTATGGTTTTCCTATGGCCTGGATAGTGGCACCATCCCTGCCACCACAGATAGTTAAAGGTTTTCTAGATAAATGTTTTTCTCTTTCTGATGAAAACACAGTACGTGGAAACTGATTTCTGTTGAAAATATTGACATGCTAAATGGAAATGCACCATTTCTGGTTCTGCCTGCCAGCCCAGCCAGCTGCCTGCTCAGCTCCCTTCTAGCTCTCTGGGCAGGTGCAAGACTTCTGTCTTGCAAAGTGCTTGTAAAAGCACCTTTTGGTTCCAAAACACTAGGAAATGCCACAGCAAGAGTTGTCTGTTTTTGTTAAAGCAAATGTACAGCTATTGCCAAAGCAAAGCTAATGGGGACTGCAGGAGCCAGGCAGAGATTCAAACTTCTGGACTGACATCATCACAATCTGAAACAAGGAAATTTATTTTAAAAAAAGGTATGACACTTTCCCATGAACTCACAGAAGAGCAGAAAGCCCTCCAGGTTTCTGTGGAATACAAGGCCTGCTTGTGAGTCTCCTCCCAAAAGGCACAGGCAGGCCACCGCAGCCCAGGCGGGCTCACCAGCGCATGACTGCTTCTTCTCAGGATGTACCAGGCTATGCCGTGCCCCTGTGGAGTGCAGTGTCATCCAGATCCCCTGAAATGCAGCCTCCTTCGGAGGGAAGCTGCATTCCGCCAGACACTCCCTGGGAGCACACTTCCCTGCAGGAATGCAAGTGAACCTCTTGTGGTGCACGGAGGAAATGCCCTGCATCGATCCTGTCCCGTCCAACAGGCACGGGCAGCTTTCATCATTTTGTGGCCCCTGGGGCTGTAGAAGTCTCCACGACTCTCCCGATTCGTGGTGCAGAACTCTCTCAAGCAGTTGGCAATTCACAGTGTTGTTGTGCAGCCTGCAAGATTTTGGAATATTACCTGGCAACACGTGACAGGAAAAAACATCTACCAGGGAGGTGTGGCCCCCCGTGTGCCCTTGCTTACAGGGTTTGTGTCCTGGCATGTCACCCGACACCCTGCCGAAGGGCGGCCCTGTGCCAGCCCTGCTGCCAGGGCACACACGGGCATTTTGGAAATGAGAAAATAGCTGCAATACCCGTGTGCATCTGCAGAACAGTCCACCGTGGGAGCAAGCGACAGGGCTGGGGAGCTTACTGCCATCGTGAGGCTCACAAAATCTCACTTCAAGCCCCACAAACCTGAGATTTAAACCTTTATCATAAGATTGGTCTCTTCCTCTGTGCCTTCGGAGGCTGTGATCCTCCATGGCTTGTGCTTCTCACAGCTTCTCTTGCTGCAAGGCTTCTAGGAAAAAGTATGGAATCTCCTCGGGTGAGTCACAACACGTAGCCAGACTGTTCTGTGGTGATGCAAAGGAAAACAGCAATGCTGGTTAGGGACAGTCAACTCTAACCCCTGACTCTGCCCGAGGACACAGAAACTCAGGCCATGTCACTGAACATGGGTTGGTGACTTCAGAGCAGTTGTATACTGTTCCCATCTCCCGTTCAGAGGGGATGCTCTGGGAGTCAGCTTAGCTTTCTAGTCCATGAGAAGTTCAGCCCATAGTTTACATTTTTCAATATTTTCTTGGTGACTAACAGTGTTAGTGAACTCTGAGAAGAACAATCTTTCTGCTGCTGGGTGACCAGCTTGTTTTGCAGGTCCCAGCCTCATCTCTGGCTCTCCCTGCTTGCAGCCTGGTGTCCAAACACTTTCTTTGTCTCTGAAACCCTGTGGTCCAGTGCTTTACAGCCTGTCCTACATCTTTGTGACCTGCCACAAAATCTCTTTCCAAAAGCTATCATTCATCACTTTGTTCCTGATGAGAGTCGTTGATCAAAGCAAAAATGTGGCTCGTTGTACTTGCCACTATCAGAGAATCCCACAAGGCGTATCTGATGTGAGCACCCATGTTCCCAGCAGCCAGGCAAATTGTAATCATGATTAGATGCACACTGCCCTCAGAAAAGGGCTTGGCTGAGGCTAGACAGTTATCTGGGGCCCCTCTGGGGTGAAAACACTGACTGTGCGTGGAGAGAGAAGGAACATAACACTCACCATGGCATTTCTGGACCCTCTGCAAAGGGCCCAGAGCAGAGAGCTCATGTGGGCACACACTCAGAGCTCCCTCCCATCCACTTACATTGTGCAGGAATGTGGCCTGGCTTGGAAAATCACAGTGCAAGTACATTGCCTGACTGACACAGAAAAGTTTCTGTGTTTATGGAAAAATGACCAAAAACAAGGCCTGAGTGGATTCTTTCATAATCAAGATCATTTTCTCTCCCACAAGCAGGAAAGCAGAGGGGCATTGCAAGAGAGGGAGATTTTGTTAAGCGGATTAACATATTAACTAAAAATAAAGATTGGACATACTTGGAATTCTAAGATAATCTTGCTTTTCTGGTGACAATAGAAAAAACTCAAGCCTCTCTCCTCTGCTTTCTGTAGCGTTCCAATTCATTCTAACCTGTTAATTTATGAGTTTATCTATAATGTACAGATGATCTAGTGATTGGCATATTTTGATTCATCAACCCAATGCTGAATACATTACCAGAAGATTTGTTTTGAAATAAAAGATTGTTCTTTTTTGATTTAGTTACTTCAAATATTTTCCCCATATAGCATCTCCCTTTCTTTTTTTCCATCTAAACTCATAAGCCTGATCAGGGAGTGGATTTTTTAAAACCCCTTTTAGCCTCCACTTAGCCTGAAGTGCCAAACCTCCCTGCCCTTCCAACAGCAGTCATGGTTCTGTGCTTGAGTCCGTAGCAGTCTGAGCAGGGGAGACATCCCTTGGGGATAATGGTGCCCCTCCTGAGTCTGTGCTGTTTTGACTTGGCCACTTCCAGCCATGGGGGAGATCCATTTCAGCTGTCTTGTCTACGGATGCTGTGTTCTCCGTGGTGTTCACCGTACGATGTGCAGGCACACACAGGCTTTTGCCCTTCTTCACAATGATAGCTCCTCCTTGGCTTTTTCTGCTGCAAACAATGTTTGACTGAGCAAGTGGATACATGGACCTCCAGTTTCTCTGTGCTCCTTAGTGTGTCCCTCTCCCTCCCATCAGGGCAGAACTGTCTCACAGGGGGCTGGAGGATCATCCCAGGATGTTGGCCTAGGGGATTATCTATGGCATCCTTTTAGGAGAGTGCCCAGAAAGCCAACAGCTCCACAGGGTGGAGGGGACTCGGTGCCTCCACTGCCTGTGTTATCTCCAACATGTGTAAATGAAGGTAACTGGTTTATTTTCTAATCTGTCAGCCCCGAGGGGAGCCTTGTGCACATACCCAGTGCAGACTTGGTGACCAATTTTACCACTGCAGTTCAAAGTTGTGGGGATTTCAGACCCTCCTCCCCCCATCCAGTAGGAAGCACAAGATGCCCCGTGGGGAATTATTTTGGCTACCCACCAGTGGCACAGCCTGGGTGCAGTGTGTCTGCTGGCCAGCAAGCAACCACTTACCTTCCTGTTGAGGCAGGTCTATCCTATGACTCCAATCTCCCCTACTCTCCTACAGCTTAAAGGATTTTCTTCTTTCGATCTGCAAAGACAGCTGAAATCTCTCAAGAATTAATGAAAAATAAATGCCACAGCAATCTTCCCTAGGAACCTTCCAATGGGTTTATATGCATATGTGTGTGTGTTTAAACATACACACATGCACACAGACTGCATCATTTCAGCAGGGGACTTTCTATTTTACATTCTTTTTGGGCTAACACTTGCACTTTAATACCAGATATCACTGTGAGACATAATGAGGGTCGTTAAATGTATTTATTAGCTTATTAAAGTGAACTGCCTTCACTGTTGCAGCTGGCCTGTGTTTTATAGAAACCCCAGCAAATCCCCAAAGTCACACTACAGGAGCCCAACACACTTTAGCTGATGACAGAGTAAATATCAAATTTACTAGGGCTAGCAAGTGGCAAACACAGTTCTGGTATGTTATTTGAAAACCTGCCATGAGGCATAATACGTNTTCAGCAAAGGTTGGGATCCTGAAATTGTACCGGGACAGTGCTGTCCTTTAACCCTCACTTTCAGGTAGTCCTGCATATGTGAAGATGATGGGAAAGGCTGCAACTCCTTCAGGCATTTCCTGAGCTGTTCCTCCAGGGCAAAGACAGATCAGCAAATCAGATAGATTAGACAGATAGACAGATAGATAGATGCAATATCAGAAAGTAGATGCAGAATCAGCCACACTTTTGGCTGGAGATGGCTCCAGAAAGAAATCAGAAATCAGAAATCAGAAATCAGAAATCAGAAAGGGATTAATCACAAGGAAGTAGACTTTGTTTTTAAATGCTCCTCTCATCCAAACAGCCCTCTCAAATCTGGTTGGGAGTAGTCTCCCAGGACACTGGATGAGCAATGAAGCCAGGTGAAGACAGAAGAGCTGCTCAGCCGCTGTGAGATAGCTGTGACTAAGAATGATGACCGCTGTCTGCCTTAATCAAAAAAAAAATAATCCTGTGTCCCTTTTCACTCCCATTACAAGGAACTCACGAATGGGTCTGCATCATTTTCCATAAAGCAGAAGGAAAACCCCTGCTGAGGTATTTTTACTCTCACTCTATCTCACTGTCCTGCTCTAACACCCACAGTTCTCCTGAAGATACAGTCACTGCTTATTCAAAGTTCAAGTGTAGGGGGACCCTGAGCTGTTCTGCCAAAAGCTTTCCCCTTCCCCCTCCACCCCCGCCTGAATCACTGGCAGCAAACATAATGGCAAAGGGTGTCACATTCTTCTTACCGTAATTCTGTAAAGCAGACTGGGATATTTTCCGAGATTTCTTGTAAAGCTGGATGCAAGCAACTCTGTGTGTATGTGTGTGTGTGTGTGTGTGTGTGTGTGTGTGTGTGTACATGTGCACACACCCAAGTGCCANNTTGCTCTTCCGAGATTTCTTGTAAAGCTGGCTGCGTGTATCTGTGTGTGTGTGTGTGTGTGTGTGTGTGTGTGTGTGTACATGTGCACACACCCAAGTGCCAGTAAATCATCTTAAACTCACATGTTTGGAAAATTACTGGCTGATTTGGCTGTTTTCTCATAACTAAGTGTGTGTATTCAAATTATAATTGAAGATTTACGTCTTCAGGCTTTATTCGTCCAAGCTCTTTGTTAAATTTCATATATGAATAACATGAAAGCATATCCCAGATAGCCGAAAGGCATGAATTGTAAGTGCCCACACCTCCATACACACATTTTTATAATGGCTTAGGCTTACATGAGCCAGGAAATTCAGAGTTTGGTCTCACATGGTCTTAATTCATACCTTTGAATGCACAAAATCTTCTCCCTGTAGGGTTATATTTTAAAAATAGCCAGTGGGACTTAACCCCAAATTTCTGTGCAACTCTGATTACATTGGCTCTTTCTTTTTCAGCTTTTTATCTTTTACAGAGTTTCTTGCTCATTTTTCAGGAAGATAACAGTTAGAAAGGGGGATTGGGAAAAATGTTAATTAGTTTTCTATAAGACCAATTGAAGTGCTATTTTTGAAGTGCTGGGGTATTTTTTTCATTTTAATATATCTTAAGCATGTGCATATTTTATATGTTCTTATCAACACAGTGAAAGATACTGTAATTAAATGATCCAAGGACTCAACAGTTAAGAAATGCCAGAATAAACTGTTTGCACAAGTCTGTTCACTTTTCTTACAATTATGTCCAAGGAGATGGCTTCCACTTAAGGCCGATGCACATCACTCTGGCACTTGCCCTTATCAGATCCCTCTGCCCTCTGTGTCCTCCTGGGTCGCTGTCACCTTGGCCAGTCATCCAAAGTAATCATCACATCCCAGCCTCTCATCCCTCTTACCCTGTTTTTCCATGTGTCTCCTAAGCTCCTGGCCCACAAAAGCCAGAGTAATCTCCCAGCTCTCCTCTCAAAGCATGGTTCTCACTGAAAACTGACACATCAAGGTGGAGAGAAATTGGCTGTAGATCAGGTGAATTTTTTTCACATACACAAATATACTATCTACCAACAAGTCTCCCACACACTTCACCTGCTGCCTGCCCAAGTCAGTAGAGGATACAACTAATTCCAGTTTGCTGATGAAGGCAAAGGAAGGATGTAGGGGCTAAAGACAGGAGATGAGAGTTTAAAGCCAACCCACATTTGGTTGAGCTGAGCAGCCTGGTCACAGGACAACCTATGAGACCTGACTGTTTATCTGCTGCTGCAGTCAGCAATTTGTCAGGGAGTTGCGCACATCTGGTTGCCTGAGCTGCTCTACATTTGGAAATTGGAAGATTTCTAGTCACCCAAAGGAAAAGGCTTACAGGTCTGGTGGGCCTGACTTCTGTAAACCCTTCTACCCACCCACTTTTTTCCTTGGGCATAAAGATGTCCCATCTCAGCTTGCTTTGA
>VYZR01074766.1:36662-55563 GCA_013400675.1 Oxylabes madagascariensis | reverse complement strand
ACAAATCTAACCCCCAACACAGTGCTTGGTTGGCTCCACAGTTATCCAGCTATTGGTGTTTGAGGCACATAACCTCTTATCTTCTGGGCTTCTATACTTGGGGCAAGCAGATTTAGTCCATTAAACAGCTAGCAGCTAACAAGCAAGCTCTGAGTGATGTCTATGTATTACGAGAAAACAAATTATTGTTACTGGAATTTCCTTGTCAAGGTTTAGGGCTTGATATACTTCAACGATCTCAGACCTAGGGGGAAGTTAATAAAGCTTGGGAAGGAAGGATGTATTACTGATAGCAAGCATAGAGAATGCAGAGTTTACAGGCCACAGGGAAGGGGCATCTGCTTGAACTTCCAAGATGAGGAAGAAACTAATAAAGCGAACCCAGCATCTGTGCTGAAATCAGCTCTGACGGCGTAAACAGTAATTCTGGCAGGGGGAATCTGCGATAACTGGCCCAAGAAATCCACCAACCCAAGAGAAGAGAAAGACTGGGTGTGAAACAACAGAATCATTAACCAATAGAATACTAATTAATAAGAGAACGATGTTACACATAGCCAGTGAACACCAGTTCCTTTGTATGCTAAAATGTATAAATTGTGAAGTGTTTTAATAGTTCTAGAGTACCACTGAGCACCCAGGCTTGCACAACCCTGCAATAAATAATCAATGTCTCTTTTGTGTGTCTAATTATTGGCTTGTTACACAACAGGTAAGGAATCAAGTTTTTGCAGACATCTCTGTCACTGCCCCCTCATTTCCTACCCTTGATACTGAGCCCCACCAGACTTGCACCCCTCAAGATTTAATCAGTGGCTGTAGCAGGACAGCTATGGTTAAGCAGCTGCATATTGTGAGTATTGTGTACTTGGCTGACTTTTTTAAGGAAATCAAGACGATTCCAAGGGGAATGGGCAGTTTGGATGAGAACCACGAGGACGGAAGTCAGCAGCATTGAGCAGTACCCGGGAGAAAAAAAATTTGCAGTGTGAGATTGTGGCCAGCATCTCACTGACCCCTAGCTCAAAACAAACTGAGAAGCGAGAGCTCTAACTAGCAAAGAAGGGTCTGAGTGGTAATTAACTGAAGTGGTAGTTAATCGATTGGTACTAACTAACAAAAGTTATGTAATTTGTAACCAATGAATGCTGACGCCTTTGGTTATTGAAATGTATAAAGAGGAAGGTTTTTATGATGGATACCCTAGACACCCAGCTACCTGCTTTGTGCTAACTAGAAAAAGAGACAGAAATACCTCGCCTCGGTGTGTGAAATGCTGCTGCACACCGGGGAACGAGCCCGCGGGTTGACACTTCTGTCCCTGATTCTGTCCCTGTCTCTGCCTCTGCCCCGTCCTTATCCCCGTTCTCTTGCGTGCCCCATCCCTACCACTGTCCCTGTCCATGTTCCTTTCCGTACTTCTGCCCTTGTCCCTGTCCCCGCCTCAGTTCCTGTCCGTGTTCCTTCCCGTGTCCCTGCCCGTGCCCCATCTCCGGTCCACCCACACTCCCCGCCCCTTCCGCCTGCCCAGGACCATTTCAGGGACGCCTCTCGCAGCAGGCTTTTTTCTAAAAGCCTCATTTAGGTTTCTTTAATTATTTGTATATTTTTTTATTACATATTCTACATATATGTGTGTAGATAAATAGATACACGCACCCACATACAAATCAAGGGCACGGGAAGCAATTCCCTCGCGCGCCCCGCCCCCTGGGCGCGGCCTGGGCGCCAAAAGGGGCGTGAGGCGCCACCGCCATTTTGTGTGCAGAGCGCGCGGCCGGCAGTCCTCAGCGTCCCCCAGCCTCAGCCTCCCCCGGGACCCGCCGCCGCCGCGATGCTCTCCGCCCGCGTGGCCGCCGCCCTCGCCCGCTCCCTGCCGCGGCAGGCCGGCCTGGTGAGCGCCATGCCCGCCCCGGGGCCGGGGGGACGCGCCGCCGCCGCCATCTTGGGGGCCGCGGTGACATTGGGGGTGTGAGTGGGTGACAGCGGAGTGTGGGGAGGGAAGCACGGGGTATACTGTCAACGCTGTGGGACAGACCCCGCTGAGGAACGGGGTGTCCTTGCCTGGGCTCGGGGCAGTGGTTTAAAGCTGGCAGGGCAAGGTCAGGGTTGTGGGTGTGAGGTGCGACGCGGGTGAGGGGTTTATCTCATGTTTGTGAGGAGGCGGAGAGTGGGAAGAGCCATGAGGAACCATCCTGCCAGTGTTTCCAGTTAATGTGAATGGGGGAGAGGGTTGCTCGGGGTGCAGGGCATTAAATGGCATCAGCGTTGCTGCACAGTGCTGCACCAGGAGCCTTGCTTAAGGTGCAAAAGCATGATTTTACAATGCACTCATTATCACAGATTTTTTTTCTTCTTTAGTGTTTCAAATTGGCCATGAGAAGCGTTTCTTCACAGGAGGAGTGATTAGACATTGCAAGGGGCTGCCCGGGGGGGTGGTGGAGTCATCAGCCTTAGAGGTGTTGAAGGATATAATGCACTTGGTGCCATAGTCTAATTGGCAAGGCTACGTGTGCTCACAGGTTGGATTCAATGACCTCAGAGCTCTTTTCCAAAGTAATTGTGATTCTGAGGTATTTTTGTTATAGTGCTTTGTGTTTTTTTTTTTTTTTTTTTCCCTATGTACGTTAACAATACCAAAACCCCTGCAGTTAGATTTGTGTTAGAAGACACGGCCTTTTCCCTGTGGAGAACCCTGAGTGGTGCAGTGATTTCTTTATGCCCCAAGGTTCTCATGTTCAGCACAGAAATTACAAATGTGGGGAGGTTTCTCTTTAGGAGCTGCTGCAGCAGTTGATGGTTACATCAGTGCACTGCAGAAGAATGCAGGGCGGGTTTTGGAGCAATCTCCTTCATTATCATCCTTTCTTAGTGGTGCTGGACTTGGTTCCAGAACGCCATAGCTATGAATGGGGTGCTGTGGAGCTTAACTCAAAGCTAATATGCATCATAAGCAGCTCAAGATCAAAGATGTGTTAATTTCTCAGCATTTTTTTTTTTGCATGATTAAAGAATCTTACTGAAACAATGACTTATTTTAGGTTTCCAGAAACACCCTCAGTGCAGCATTTGTTGCTACTAGAAACCTCCATGCCTCCAAACCATGCTTTCAGAAGACAGGTGAGTCTGAAAAAGGTCTTGAGTGTGGTTAAGAATTCAGCCTGTCAGACAAAAAGGAGTTTGATTATGGTGAGTGTTAGTTGACAGCATCGAGGACATTTGTGTTCTGAGAGTATTTAGGGGAGCTATTACCCGGTCGTATCCAGCAAACTGCGCTTTAGAAACTTGACAACACCCCCACAGCAGGGGATGGCTGTGTCAGCTGGCTTACATAGCATACCTGCTTCACTAGGATTCCACTCACCTGCAGCATTATTTGAAAATCATATGAAAAAAATAGCCCCAGATTGGAGTTGCCTGTAACAGAATGAAGGAGTGGATGACTTCCCCAGGCCTGCCTGGGTTTGACCTTGTGTCCTTGAGCACAACTGCTTTGCTGCCAGCAGTCTGGTGTTTAGAGAAGACAGCTGCACTGTGTAGCAATGTGTTTGGCAGTGCTTCATGCACATTTTTTAAAGTGGTTTAAGGTGATTAAGGGCATTACTAGGAAATAAGTTTTACAGTGTTATTTACTGTTTCTTAGCCGAGGTGGTAACAAGCTGTTGGAGGTAAATTGAAGAAGTATGGAGAATATATTTTTATGTCTTGTATCTAACAACTTGCTCCTGAAACATAATGAAGTTCCTCTATATAAGTGTGGATCTTGGATTACAAATCATTTGGTAGAGTGCGCTGATGCATCCAAGGCTAAGTAACTGCTCTGCAAGTAGACCTGTTCTGCCTGGGCTAAGGCTGATTAATTAATCTAATTGCTTTCTAGGGAGAGAGAGCATAGGACATAATCAGGAAAATGAATAACCACGCAGCCAGGCCTATTTTGGTTGAAGCTGGCGCGTAATGATGAGTTGAAGCTGCTTTTAATAGCTAGGAATACAGAGGCTCTTATTTATCTTACCCTAAGTAAATGTGTTGCTAGTAGGCACGGCTGAGAAAGGGCACCTGGTGAATCCGTGGCAAGCGTACTGAGTGCATGTTGTACCTTAACGTGCTAATCTGATTTCAATCATCTCTCTCCAGGTACTGCCGAGGTATCCTCTATTCTCGAGGAGCGCATCCTGGGAGCTGACACCTCGGCTGAGCTGGAGGAGACAGGCCGTGTGCTCTCCATCGGTGACGGTATTGCCCGCGTGTATGGCCTGAGAAATGTCCAAGCAGAAGAGATGGTTGAGTTCTCTTCTGGGCTGAAGGTAAGCTGTCATTAAAGGAATTCCTTTAGCACGGAGATACTAAAAAGACAGTTTTTTAAGAAGAGCCTGAGACTATGCTTGAAGGTTCCACTATGAACATGGCATTATCTTCATTGCAACTTTAATACATAGTAACCGGTGATTTTTTTTTAATTTGTAACACTGCTTTCAGTATCAGCATCTGATTGTCAGCCAACATTTGAACATTTGGGCTTTGTTTTCATTTAGAAAGTAAAAGGACTAACCTGGCACTGGACTTTTTTTTTGGTTTTCAGGGTGTCATTTTTGTTTGCTGTTTAATAATGACCTCTCTGCTTCAATACATTACGCAGCTTGCTGGTTTCTTGTAGTCCTATCAGTGGATTGGAGTTAAAAACTGTTTCAAGAGTACTGTAACAGCTCTTCGAGCATTTTTAATGAACCATTTCGCCTTGGGCAGAGAAGAAGCCAGTCCTTTTCCCTTGTCCAGCTTCTAGGCAAGGGAGTAATGTTGTACTTGAACCTTGCTTACCCTTTCTGTTCTTTTTGGAGAAACAATTGACTTGAGTGCTAGGCTGCTGGGGTATAACTACCTGGTAAGGTGAAAACTTAAGTAGGTTCTCTAGCCCATGTGGAAGGAAATAGACACTTTATACATAAAAGCAGAAGCTTTACTATTGTCACAAGGTTGAGGTAGATCATGTAGGATTTTGTACACAGTGAAATAATCGTATCAATATTAAGTTTTTATGCATGTCAGTATGGATTTTCTGAAGGCAATGTGATCTCTGTCGCAGGGCATGTCCTTGAATTTGGAGCCTGACAATGTTGGTGTTGTCGTGTTTGGTAACGACAGACTGATCAAAGAGGGGGATGTTGTGAAGCGAACTGGTGCCATTGTGGATGTTCCAGTGGGGGAGGAGCTGCTGGGCCGTGTTGTGGATGCCCTGGGCAATCCAATTGATGGGAAGGTAAGTGTAGCTGGGTGCTAACTACCTCTGCTTGTGCCTGTGTGATACACATCTCAGCAGTATTTTCCTCTCTTTTAGGGTGCTGTTGCATCTAAGACACGTAGGAGAGTTGGCTTGAAGGCCCCTGGGATCATTCCCAGGATCTCTGTGCGTGAGCCCATGCAGACTGGGATTAAGGCTGTGGACAGCTTGGTGCCCATTGGTCGTGGCCAGCGTGAGCTGATCATTGGTGACAGGCAGACTGGGTAAGTTAAATACACAAGCCTGAAATGTTCCATGAACAGAGACTCGGGTACAGCAGAGCTGGACACAGGGTTGGGTAGGGGCTGGGAGAACCTTGGGCAACTTAACTTACCAGCCTCTCTGTTTCCACAGGAAAACTTCAATTGCAATTGACACAATAATCAACCAGAAACGATTCAATGATGGCACAGATGAGAAGAAGAAGCTGTACTGTATCTATGTTGCAATTGGCCAGAAGAGATCCACTGTTGCTCAGCTGGTGAAGAGGCTCACCGATGCAGGTATGGGTTTTGGGAGATGGTTGAGCCTGGCACCTAATGGCGTCCTGTTCTCATTGTAACGCTCAGTACTGCTGTGACCTTGCCTGGCTGCAAGTGTAGACAGAATTCATATTACATATGTGAATTACTTAATTTTGTGAACAAGAAATCTCCATAGCAGTCTGGGGGAAAAGGTCTCAATTTTGCTGTATCACAATTAAAAAGGCTATTTTGAGGCCCCCAAACTGCTGAATTGCTTCTGGAAAAGTCACCTTGCGGTTTTAGGGTTTTTTGTTAGCAGAGTTAAAAGCTTCATCTTGGCAGTCAGGCAGGCCTGGTGACAAGCTGTGGCCTTCAAGTTGTCATGGACTTGGCATTTGTCCCACGTGTTCCATGTGCCAGTCAATGTGAATGGCAGCTGAAAATGTGGTGAAAAGCTTTCACTGCCCAAACACAAAGCATTAAATGATAGCATCTCTTCAGAGTCAGTGATCTCCATGACCAAGGCTCCACATTTAAGAGAGCTAGCAGGAGATCAGGCAGTTTGACCTCATGCTTGGTGGTCCTGGCATCTGTCACAGAAAAGCCTGCATTTTAAGGACAGTAATTTGTTTGAGACTGTGTCACAGAGGGTTGTACTGTCTTGCAGCAGCCAGGAAACCATGGGCTTTCAGTGTGAGATTTTTCTAGAACAAAAGCTTGTCTTAGTTTTAAGCTTTGTTTTAAATGGGAAAGAAGTCTGCAAGTGTTAGATGTTAGCTGCCACAAACTTGCCCTTTAGGCTTCCTGAGTCAGATTTGCTAGCAGGTGTGTTCAGCTGGTGTGCTGGGCTTTCCTGTAGCAGTGTAGTGACGCTGCCGGGACTTGCTTCAGCACTGGTACTTTACATGCTCGCTGTGTTTGCTGATTTTGGACATGATGACATAATGCACTCAGAGGTGTCTCCAATCCTTTCCAGATGCTATGAAGTACACTATTGTGGTGTCTGCCACAGCATCCGATGCAGCACCCCTGCAGTATCTGGCTCCCTATTCAGGCTGCTCCATGGGGGAGTACTTCAGAGACAACGGGAAACATGCACTAATCATCTATGATGACTTGTCCAAACAGGTCAGGAAACTTTGGGTTTAGGCCTTTTAGGGTGGCATTGCTGTTGTAGCTGTAAGAACCTCTCATGTTTAGAAATCTAAAATGTTAAGTGAGGTGCTGAGCTCTGAAGGCTGCGTTTGTGCCATGCAGGCCGTTGCCTACCGTCAGATGTCTCTGCTGCTGCGCCGCCCCCCTGGCCGTGAGGCCTACCCGGGTGATGTGTTCTACCTGCACTCTCGGCTGCTGGAGAGAGCAGCCAAAATGAACGACTCCTTCGGGGGTGGCTCTCTGACTGCCTTGCCTGTCATCGAGACTCAGGCTGGGGACGTGTCTGCTTACATTCCAACCAATGTCATCTCTATCACCGATGGACAGGTGGGGCTTCCTCACAGCCCAACATCTCCATGGAACTTAGTGGCCGGTCTCTGAGGAGGCCTCCAGGCTTCTGAACAAGATAATGATATAATTCTGTCCTGCAGATTTTCTTGGAAACTGAGTTGTTCTACAAAGGTATCCGTCCGGCCATCAACGTTGGTCTGTCTGTGTCCCGTGTGGGTTCTGCTGCCCAGACGAGGGCTATGAAGCAGGTAATTGAGAAATTGCTTTTTCTTCTCATGCTAGAGATGAGTGGTGTGTAGGCCTTCCAGGCCATTTCACTCTGATGAGCTGTGAACAGAGAGGCAATAAAGCTTTTGATCTCTTAGTGTTATGAAATTATAAAAGAACAAGCTTTAGAGTTCTCTTTAATGTTTCCACTGCCTGCTGAGAAAGGCATGGGAAAAAGGGAACTCTGAGCTGTGAACAGAGAGGCAATAAAGCTTTTGATCTCTTAGTGTTATGAAATTATAAAAGAACAAGCTTTAGAGTTCTCTTTAATGCTTCCATTGCCCGCTGAGAAAGGCTTGGGAGAAACGGAAATACTATCTGTATAAAAATGCAGGATTAAGTTTTGCTGTGTGGGTACTGATCACTCAAGAGAATACTCTCTTAATTGCAGGCTTTTAGTCCAGTCATAGAATTAGGTTTAGTATCAACAGCTGCTGTTTTAGGGGAGAAATAGTGTGCTTATGGTAAAGTGTGGGATTTTTGTAATGTGTATAATCATCTGTCAGTTTTTAGATTGCCTTGTCTGGAATGCAAGGCAGAGCTGACTCGTGACAAGTGTCAGCTGCCAGATAACCTTCAAACTCGTAGACACACTTTGGGGTGATGACAGTGGCTCTGGCTTGTGCCCTGCAGGTGGCTGGTACCATGAAGCTGGAGCTGGCTCAGTACCGGGAGGTGGCTGCCTTCGCCCAGTTCGGCTCTGACCTGGACGCTGCCACGCAGCAGCTGCTGAACCGCGGTGTGCGCCTGACAGAGCTGCTCAAGCAGGGCCAGTACGGTGAGTGCCCTGGGCTTGGCAGGTCTGGGTGCCCTTTAGTGCCGTGTGCTAATGAGATTGGGCTTGGTTAGCGTTCTCTCTGTCTGTTCTGTGCATGTGGTCAATGTGGATTTGCTTGAACCGAGCTGTCCATGTGCGCTTGGTCTTCCAAGGACTCTATAGTCCATTGTGTCCTGATGGAAGAGTTCCAGTGGTGTGAGTGCTGTCTTTTCCTGCAGTTCCCATGGCTATTGAGGAGCAGGTGGCAGTCATCTATGCTGGTGTGAGAGGCCACTTGGACAAGCTGGAGCCTAGCAAGATCACGAAATTTGAGAGTGCTTTCCTAGCTCATGTACTGAGCCAGCACCAGGCACTCCTCTCCACAATCAGGTACAGTGGTTTACCTTGTTTTATCCCAAGGTCGTTGATGTCTGCAGTGCAGATAATGGTCACTGAATTGTTAATTTAGTGTGTCTTAGAACATCAGGTGTTCAGGTGGCTGTATCAAAACTGGGGATTAAACCGGCCTTCCTACCATTTGTCTTCCTCAGCTTCAGCTGATGTTTAAAGTGAACCTTCTTGCAATGTGTCTCCTCTAACCTGTTCTGAAATCACTTGATTGAATCATTTCCCGTACTGTGGACAGCTTTGAGCTGTTGGAGTGCTGTGGGTTAAGTGCTGCAGAGTGAACTGTTGGGGATTGATATTTCCGTAGTCCTGTCGTGAAAACTGGTCCTGGCTTTTTTTGTCATGAAGAAAATCATATGCCTTCTGTCTCTGTGGCACAGCTCTGTAGGTTGGGCCTTGTTGAAATACATATGGCCATTCTGGAACAATTTGTGAACTAATTTCAGTTCTTAAACAGGCTGTTCTAGGAGAAGGGATGTTCTATCAGTGGGATGGCTTCATACACCAAACAAATGTGTTCATTTATCTACTGAATTTGTTAGAAATGAGGAAGTTTGTTGTAAAGCTTCTGTGTTTGTCTCAGGGTTGACCCTGTTTTGATTGCTGTCAAAATTTAACTGAACTTTTCCCACAGGACGGAAGGGAAGATCTCTGACCAGACAGAAGCAAAGTTGAAGGAAATAGTCACTAATTTCCTGGCTACTTTTGAGGCATAAACTCTTAAAACTGTTCTAACAGACCAGGCTGTTGTGATCCAGTGTTCCAGCTCCATCAGAGATGAAAGCATGTGCGACTTGAATGTATAGATCTTGATGAGAATAAAGGTTCCCATGTAAAAAAGCTCTGTTCTGAATGTAAAAATACCGTGTTCTGAATGATTGCTTTTTGTCTGTACTTTTGGCTCTCTCTTGCGCCTGTAGAACCACAGAGCTGAACTCCCCTGGACAAAGCCCTGCTAGAGGAATGCTGGAAATCAGGGGTATCTTTAATGGTTGGGTGGGCAAACTCCCCTGCCACGAACCAGGAGAGCAACAGCTGAGGGACCTTCTCAGTGTTCATCGTCTGTGCTAGGCAGCTTCTCCTGCAGAAAGGCAGTGCAGCTGGGGAGGCAGCTTGGGCTGTCTTGCCGTGGGGATAACCTCCCCTGGACTTCACAGTAATCTCATAACTGCCTGACACTGACAGCATTTTTTGGAATCGCTATCTGACCCATCCTGGTGCCTGGCCTTTGGAATACTGGTCCTTGTGTCTCAGGACAACTGCAGCTGTAGCTGTCACAGTAGTAATAGCTAGAGATTTAAATCTGAGAATCCCAGAATGGTTTTGGAGAGGACCTTGGAGATTGTCTCGCCCTACCCTTCTGTCATGGACAGGGGCATCTTCCACCATCCCAGGTTGCTCCAAGCCCCATCCAGCCTGGCCTTGGACACTTCTAGGGATGGGGCAGCCATAACTGCTCTGGGCAACCTGTGCCAGCGCCTCACTACCCTCACAGCTAATAAGTCTTTCCAATATCCCATCTAACCTTGGCCTCTGTCACTATTAAGCCATTGCTCCTTGTCACTTCAGGCCCACGTAAATAGTTTCTCTCCATCTTTCTTGTCAGCTCCCTTCAGGTACTGGAAGACTGCAATTAGGTCACCCCAAAGCTTCCTTTCTGGAGGCTGAACAATCTTAATTCTCTCAGCAGAGGTGCTCCATCCCTCTGATGATCTCAGTGCCTGTTCTGGATTCCAGCAGCTCCACAGCCTTGTGCTGTTGGAGCCAGAGCTGGAGGCAGCTCTGGAGGTGGGGTCTCACCTGGGCAAGAGGGGCAGAATCCCCCTTTGTCCCCCTGCCCATGCTGTGGGATCAGCCCAGGGCAATGGGCGGGTTTCAGGCCTAGGGCAGTACTGCTCTTAATCTATGCACCTCCCCAGTTAACTTGTACCAGGAGCATGCTGCCCCCCAGTCCAAACCCGTGGAGTTCCAGGCAGCTGGAACTATTCTCATGCAGTTCAGGGTAACAAGCTTGTTAATGGCCTGAGCGCTTTGAGAGAGTGAGCTCTGCAGTACTGGGCAAAAATAAACACACTTGCAATCCAGAGGTGGCAGATACCTTTTTGGAAATAGTGGTGTGCTGCAGGAGAGACTCCTGTGCACATCTTTGGTCTTTCACCCAGAAGAGGTGGTTGGAGGGCCTCACAGGTGTGAGGGAATACTGCTGTGGAACATTTCCACTCTGATCTGCCCAATATAATTTGTTCCTTCCAGGACAGCTTTTATATCTTGTGGCTCTGTTTCTGCCCAGTGACTAAACCCTGGTTACTGCTTGATGTTGCTGTGCCATGTTTTACTAACGTGCTGCTGTAGTTGGAAAGCCCTGAGCTCAGAGTCCAAAACTACACAGAGATGTATTTTTTCCTAGTAACATAAGATGAATGTTCCAAGGTTCTGGTTTCTGCCCTCTTGCTGCTGTGATGCAGGAAGGTGGTAACTTCCTCATGGAAGCACCATGTCCGAAGCGCATCCAGTCAGGTCAGAGTGGAGGTCAGTGGATGAAGGTTTTGGAGGATGTGTCAAAGGTCCTGCTTGGTGCATTGGGATGCCCTGGCCAAGGGTTGGGACGCTGGGAAATGGTGAGTGAATCACAGAACCACAATGGTTTGGTTTGAAAGGGACATTAAATATCATCTATGTCCACCCCATGCCATGGGCAGGATGCCTGGTCCCAGGTTGCTCCAAACCCCATCCAACCTGGCCTTGGACAGTGCCAGGGGTGGGGAGCCACAGCTGCTCTGGGCAGCACGTGCCCTGGCCTCACCATCCTCACTGGGAAGAGTCTCTTCCCAATATGCTGTCTATCCCTGCTGTTTCTCAGTGGGAAGCCATTCCCCCTTATTCTGTTACTCTGTGCCCATGTCCAAAGTCCCTCTCCAGCTCTCTTTGAGCCCATTTAGGTGCTTTAGGTGCTGATGGTGTGGATTCATGGCGATGGTTTGTGCTCTCGTGTCAGGAGGCTATGCACAGCGTTAGTCTGCCTAACCAGCCTCAGGTTTCAATTGAGCAGCTTTATTTCAGTAAGTTGAAAATGCCTTTTTTTACATCACTGGAGTGTTTTAGCTGTCCCTGTGTTCAAGTAGAGGCAAAAATTGAGTGTGGTGGGTGTGATGGAGGCATTTTAGTACACAGTGTCCAATCTCCACTTCCATATTTTTCAAGCATTGCTCGGAGGTCCTCATGGAGTGCCTTGTGTCAGGTAATGACCCCAATAAACTGTATGTGAAGTGTTGTGTGTGGTGAAGGGGAATTGTGTGTGTTCAGGAGCAGCTGGGGGGGCTCAGCCTGGAGAAAAGGAGGCTCAGGGGGGACCTTCTGGCTCTGCACAACTCCCTGACAGGAGGGGACACCCGGGGGGGTCGGACTCTGCTCCCGGGGAACAGGGACAGGACAAGCGACAGTCTGCAGCTGTGCCAGGATAGGTTTAGATTGGCTATTAGGATGATTTATTGACCTGGGGCGTTTTCCTGCCATAGCACAGGCTTCTCATGGCAGTGAAGTCCTCATCCTTGGATTAAAAAGTCCCGAGGATGTGGATTTGTGGGACATGGGTTAATGGTGGGCTTGGCAGTGCTGGACGAATGGTTGGACTCGATGACCTTGGAGGACTTTTGCAACCTAAGCAATTCTATGATTCCATGAAACCTTCCCAAAATATTCCTGAAGCTCCGAGCCGGGCAGGCAGGGTAATGCAGGAGGCGCGGGCACGGCTTTGCAGCCGTCGGCCGAGCAGCTCCCGCTCCGCTCCGTCTTTCCTCAGGGAAGCCGCGCTGCTCAGCGGGATCGGCTGTCACGGGTGGGTTTGTCCCACGGTGCGCTGACGCCGAGCCTACCTTCTCCACCGGTACCACCCTCCTGCCGCAGCACATCCCGCTCCTCCAGCCGCGGGGTCCTGGGGCGGGAACAGCCGTGCGGGGGAGGAGACTCCGCGGGGCGGGCCGGGCCGGGCCGGGCAGGGCAGGGAGCGGCGGAGTGCGGCGGTGGCGGCAGCAGAATGCGGGAGGCGAGGTTCAGGGACCACTTCTGGGTGAGTGGGAGCACGGCGGGACCGGGACAACGGGAGCAGAGCCAGCCGGAGCCGGGGGGGCCCAGCTGGAGCTGGAGGTGGAGGGATCACTGCTGTCTGGTTAGAGTTGGCTCCAAAGCCAGCGATCGTGGTCGTGGAGTGACTGCTGAATGCTCTGGGTCCGTAAAACACTGGCACAGGTTGCCCAGAGACGCTGTGGCTTCCCCATCCCTGTCCAAGGGCAGGCTGGACGAGGCTTGGAGCAACCTGGGATAGTGGAAGGTGTCCCTGCCCATGGCAGGGGGTGGAATGAAATGGGCTTTAAGGTCCCTTCCAACCCAAACTATTCTGGGATTCTGTGATCCCCAGCAGGCACTGCCCACCATGTATGTCTTGAGAGTTGTGGCTTTACAGCCTGCTCCATGCAGCTAAAATAATCCCAGCAAGTGGCTGCTGCCTTTGTGGCAGAAGTCAGTGCCAGGCTGAAGGGTTTAATATCATTAATTTGCCATCGGTGAACTACTTGGAGATACCATGGCAAAAAATGCTCTCTTGATGTGGAGCTGATTGTGGACTAGGAGCAAGTTACTCAGTGTGGTGCTGCTGCCAGCTGTTTAGCCATGGAGGAAAACCCACAGTTCAGGGAAAACCACAATTTATTCTTTTCAGTCTGAATTACACTTTTATAAAAGGAGAAGTGCAGGAAACCCACATATCTGCTGCAAAGCTTCAGCTCTGTGGCTACTCGGTTCCTCTTGTGGTGGACCTTCATTCTAGGTATTGGCAACCAGGAAGTAAATTACCTAATTTGGTCTTTTGGGGCTGAAAATCTTCATCTGTGAATGGTGCTTGGTGGTTGCCTGGAAGCAGCTCCCATCTTTTTGGATGTGGGAGAGAAGCACAGGCCCCAGGAAGAGCTGGCACCACGTTTGGGGCTCCTGAGCACTGAGCAATAAGTGCAGAGCACCAGCGTCACCCAGCATCATTAATAAGTTAACTGGCATAGCATTGTCAAGTATGTAAATCCCACACAGGTTTCAAATCTGTTGTGGAGAATAAAGCCAGCTTCACATCTGGCAGCTGCTTCCCACCTGTTTGTTACACAGGAGTTTTCCACAATGCTCCCTTTGCTTTGCAAACGTGCAGAGGGGAGGTTTTGAGGGTGCAGGGTGCTGCCTGGTGCTATTCCCCCTTGGGCTGGGGGAATAACTGTGATGCCAGAAAGGCTGAGTAGACAGGATTTGTCATGCCTCAGTGGCACATTGGATTGTAGAAGGGCTTTTCACTGCAGGGCTGACTTCGGCTGTTTCTGCCCAGTTTGTTCCTCTCCAGCAGTGGTGTGGTGCTTTTTGGAGGAGGATCCTGGAGGAGGGGGCTCAGTGGGAGAAAACACCAGTACAGGAGCAGCCTCCAGCTCCCAAGACAAGGAGGATCTGGGGTGTTGCATGGGGCACTCACCCCTGCTTGGCTACTTTTACTTCGAACACAGTTATTTCCTGAATAATCCCTGGTTCTTGCTGAGTCCCAAACCACTGGTGCTGCCAGGGA
Organism: Oxylabes madagascariensis; assembly: GCA_013400675.1. Classification (NCBI taxonomy): domain Eukaryota; kingdom Metazoa; phylum Chordata; class Aves; order Passeriformes; family Timaliidae; genus Oxylabes; species Oxylabes madagascariensis. The sequence goes on along the minus strand of VYZR01074766.1, from coordinate 41,350 downwards.
TTTTTCCTGGGTTTTGTCCTTTCTGAAGACTGTGTGCTTCAAGCCCCCTGACCAAGGAAACGTGCCTGGGGCAGGCAGCTGGGGTGGAGGTTGGACAGGAACATGACGGATGTGAGTCAGTGGAGAGACTGAAGCCCTTCTGTGGTCACTGGGCCCATGGAAAAGGCAGGTACCACCCCAAGCAGCTGCCACACCACGTACTGGTGACTGTGCATCAGCTGTGAGGGCTGGGGAGGAAGGCTGAATAAGGGTAGGAAGAAAAAAACCAAATCAAGACGAGTTGTAGAGTGCTGCACATCCAGCTTCCACCTGCTTCTGAGTGCTGTGAGTGGGTACACACTTCCTCCTGCAATTTTCCTATTAGGTTGCTTTGCGTAAGGCAAAACCAGAAGGAGAAGTCTTTGCTGAAGCAAGTGATTTCTGAGAATCATAGAAGCACAGAGCAGTTTGGATTGGGAAAGACCTTACAAACCATCTAGTCCAACAGCCTGCTATGGTCAGGGACACCTTCCACGAGACCAGGTTGCCCTATGCCCTGTCCAACCTGGCCTGGAACACTTTCAGGGCTGGTGTGGCCACTGCTTGTGTGGGTAACTTGTGCCAGTGTTTAAATACCCTCAATCATATACAATCCAAACAATTCCTTCCTTATATTTAATATTAATTTCTTCCTTATATTTAATATTTAGTTTTAAACCATCATTCCTTGTCCTATTATTACAAAGAGGTTGGTGAGGCACAACTTTCATCTTCTGTAGGTTCTTTGCCTGACAGACAATGTGAGACCAGGAGGGCCATTCCTGCATGATCCTGGGCAGGTAGCAGATTCTGCCACGCATTGTTCTTTAGTTGTGATACTGGCTCAGCTTCAGATCTGCTACAAATGTCCATGTCTTTTTTTCCTCCAAATGAACTCATCATCCCACTCTACCAGCAGAATTCCTAAATCCTGGGAAAAATGTGTGTTACCCTGGTGGGAGCAATTTTCTCAGTGGTTAGGATAGCCTGAGGAGAAGGAGGAGACTTTGGGAGCGCTTCAGGGCAGGTATGCTCCAACTGATGGGACAAACACTAGAAAATGTGCAGACTCTCAAAACCTAGGCCAGTTTTGGTATTGGATCTTCCAGCTTTGAAATGTGACTGGTTATGCGTGATGATCTCCAAATTTCTTTTGTGGGGATAGGATGGTAAGGGTGAAGGCGGTGAGGCCCTGGCACAGGTTTCCCAGAGAAGCTGTGGCTGCCCCTGGATCCCTGGGAGTGTCCCAGGCCAGGCTGGATGGGGCTTGGAGCAACCTGGGGTAGTGGAAGGTGTCCCTGCCCATGGCAGCAAGTGGAACGGGATGAGGTGTAAGGCCCTTTCCAACCCGAACCATTCTTGGATTCTGTGATTGTAGGCTAAGCTGGAGCCCACCCTTTGCTCTGTTGGGGTAGCAGAACTATGCTTTCAGCCTCACTTGGGGACTGACTTCGTTTTAAACCCCAACAGTTCTTCTGATTCCTTTGGTGGGTGCTGTGCCTGCTTCTGCACTGGCTCCTATTCCCTGCTGGAGCTGATCATGTGATATTCCTGATGTGCTCTGTTGAGAAAACACAGGGCCACTTGGCTTTCTGCACTGAAGTTTGCTTATGCTCTCGGATCTCAATACAAAGATGATGAATTTTCTCAAATAAAGAGGTTTGCTTTCTGGCACCTCACTCCAGCTCCTGCTTGCTGAGGAACTGAAGTCCAGACAACATGCCTGAAGCTTAAAATTTTTTGCCCTGCATGCTCTGACTCCCATGTCACTCACTCCCACAAGCTGTGTATCATGCCTGCCTGTGAGGGAGCTGTGCAAAAGTAAAATACCCCAAAACTCGTGTTTGTTTGCCCTTGCCCTGCCTGTAGTGATTGCCACGAATTGGGCAGCAAGCGTGATGTTTTGTTTTCATTTCATTCAGATTGTTTTTGCAATCTGCTCTTCTTTCACTATGTGAGGTCTTTTCTTTCACTTTTTTTCACTTTCTTAGTACGTGCCTTGTTCTCCACAAGCCTGTTGCACATATTTCAGGTGACCCAACAGTCTTGGGTCTCATCAGTGCACTTTGGTGCTGTAAAACCAGATGGTAAAAATAGAAATGACAATAATGCTAAGAGCCACTCTAATTCTGATCTGTGGGGTAACAGGTTGCAACATGGAGAGTGGAATTTTGGCCATTTTGCCTTCAATGAGGCAATGCTCTGCTCCCTGCAGTGTGTTTACCGATGCTGCTAAAACAAGCTGTGGCTGGGGGGATGCAGCCCTGGGTTCCTGGATTTATTCCCTNGATGATCTCCAAATTTCTTTTGTGGGGATAGGATGGTAAGGGTGAAGGCGGTGAGGCCCTGGCACAGGTTTCCCAGAGAAGCTGTGGCTGCCCCTGGATCCCTGGGAGTGTCCCAGGCCAGGCTGGATGGGGCTTGGAGCAACCTGGGGTAGTGGAAGGTGTCCCTGCCCATGGCAGCAAGTGGAACGGGATGAGGTGTAAGGCCCTTTCCAACCCGAACCATTCTTGGATTCTGTGATTGTAGGCTAAGCTGGAGCCCACCCTTTGCTCTGTTGGGGTAGCAGAACTATGCTTTCAGCCTCACTTGGGGACTGACTTCGTTTTAAACCCCAACAGTTCTTCTGATTCCTTTGGTGGGTGCTGTGCCTGCTTCTGCACTGGCTCCTATTCCCTGCTGGAGCTGATCATGTGATATTCCTGATGTGCTCTGTTGAGAAAACACAGGGCCACTTGGCTTTCTGCACTGAAGTTTGCTTATGCTCTCGGATCTCAATACAAAGATGATGAATTTTCTCAAATAAAGAGGTTTGCTTTCTGGCACCTCACTCCAGCTCCTGCTTGCTGAGGAACTGAAGTCCAGACAACATGCCTGAAGCTTAAAATTTTTTGCCCTGCATGCTCTGACTCCCATGTCACTCACTCCCACAAGCTGTGTATCATGCCTGCCTGTGAGGGAGCTGTGCAAAAGTAAAATACCCCAAAACTCGTGTTTGTTTGCCCTTGCCCTGCCTGTAGTGATTGCCACGAATTGGGCAGCAAGCGTGATGTTTTGTTTTCATTTCATTCAGATTGTTTTTGCAATCTGCTCTTCTTTCACTATGTGAGGTCTTTTCTTTCACTTTTTTTCACTTTCTTAGTACGTGCCTTGTTCTCCACAAGCCTGTTGCACATATTTCAGGTGACCCAACAGTCTTGGGTCTCATCAGTGCACTTTGGTGCTGTAAAACCAGATGGTAAAAATAGAAATGACAATAATGCTAAGAGCCACTCTAATTCTGATCTGTGGGGTAACAGGTTGCAACATGGAGAGTGGAATTTTGGCCATTTTGCCTTCAATGAGGCAATGCTCTGCTCCCTGCAGTGTGTTTACCGATGCTGCTAAAACAAGCTGTGGCTGGGGGGATGCAGCCCTGGGTTCCTGGATTTATTCCCTGGCTGCTGACTGATGATGACTGTTTCACTTCCCCTTTCCCCTGCTTGTCCTTCTCTAAACGGGGACTGGCCTGGTGGAACTTAGCAGCAGCGTTGTGAAATCCCCAGGTCGTTTTTTCAAAGGAACAAGGTGGGGTTTGTGGGAAGAAGTCATTGCATAAAGGCGGAATGGTCCCTTGCTTTTGGTGTCTCTGGGATGAGCAGGGAAGGTGTTGGCATAGGGGAAGGATATTTCAAATGGAAAATTAGTAATCAAAAAACTGGTTTTTGCGGCGTGCTGGACCCAGGTGGGTGGATTTACAGCGAGGCCTTTTGCTCCCCGCAAGGAGTTTTGTCTGTCCTGTTCTATCCTCCTGGTAATGGGGTGGGGAGGAGCTGCAACCTCATGCAGCCTCTTCTCGCCCTGCTCCCTGCAGGCACCAGCATAAGCACTTCTCTTTGTCTCAGCAACTTCTGTAGGACACTGAGCAATTTTGAGGCTGCACTGACTGTGAGCAAGGACAGCACAGCCAGCTACAGTTGCACAGTGTTTCTGACTACTAAATAGTCACCGGCTTCCATGTGTTTCTCTAAGCACACAAGGCTGAGGAAACATACTGAGGGCTTGGAATAAATACAGACCTTTCAAGAGGTGATTCATGAAAAAGTGCAGTGTCCTAAACCTTTCAGTTCGGGAGGTTTGGGACAGACTGCTGGAGGGCAGGAAGGCTCTGCAGAGGGATCTGGACAGGGTGGATCCATGGGCTGAGGCCAGCGGTGTGAGGTTCAACAAGTGCCAGATCTTGCACTTGGGTCACCGAACTCCTGCAGCTCCAGGCTGGGGCAGAGGAGCTGGAAAAGGCTCTTCGGGAAGGGCCCTGGGGGTGCTGGCGCCAGCGGCTGGACAGGAGCCCAGGGGTGCCCGGGTGGGCAAGAGGCCGATGGCCCCTGGGCTGTCCCAGCCATGGTGTGACACAGCCCCAGGGCAGGGCCCGTCCCCTGGGCTGGCACCGCTGAGGCACCTCCAGTGCTGGGGACAGCTCTGGGCCCCTCAGGACAAGAGAGACACTGAGGGGCTGGAGCGTGTCCAGGGAAGGGAACGGAGCTGGGGAAGGGGCTGGAGCCCCAGGAGCAGCTGAGGGAGCTGGGAAAGGGGCTCAGCCTGGAGAAAAGGAGGCTTGAGGGGGTCCTTCTGGCTCTGCACAACTCCTGACAGGAGGGGACAGCGGGAGTTGTTGGGCTCTGCTCCCA
>VYZR01074766.1:13786-36351 GCA_013400675.1 Oxylabes madagascariensis | reverse complement strand
AGGCCGATGGCCCCTGGGCTGTCCCAGCCATGGTGTGACACAGCCCCAGGGCAGGGCCCGTCCCCTGGGCTGGCACCGCTGAGGCACCTCCAGTGCTGGGGACAGCTCTGGGCCCCTCAGGACAAGAGAGACACTGAGGGGCTGGAGCGTGTCCAGGGAAGGGAACGGAGCTGGGGAAGGGGCTGGAGCCCCAGGAGCAGCTGAGGGAGCTGGGAAAGGGGCTCAGCCTGGAGAAAAGGAGGCTTGAGGGGGTCCTTCTGGCTCTGCACAACTCCTGACAGGAGGGGACAGCGGGAGTTGTTGGGCTCTGCTCCCAGGGAACAGGGGCGGGATGAGAGGGAATGGCCTCAGGTTGTGTCAAGTGATGTTTGGATTGGATATTAGGGAAAATTTCTTCGTGGCAAGGGTTATTAATCCTAGAAACAGGCTGCCCAGGGTGGTGATGGAGTCCCCATCCCCAGAGAGATTTAAAAGCCATGTGGATGTGGCACTTGGGGAGATGGGTTAGTGGTGGGCTTGGCAAATGCTGGGGAGTGGTTGGACTTAATGCTCTTGGAGGGCTTTTCTAATTTAAACATTTCTATGTTTCTGTGTTTCTGCAGTGCCATTTGCTTCACAGGTTATGTTGTCTGCAGGCGTTTTCCATGTGTGGTGGGGTAGAAGATGGAAGCGTCAACCTCAGCAGCTTGCTATGACACAGACAAGATCATGACATGCTTTCACATCCCAAGCAGAGCATTTTAGTCACTCTTTTGGCTGAAAGTGTAACCAAACCCCAAAACATCACAAGCAGCACACAAATTCCTTGTGGTTATTGAGTCCATTGGGTCCAAATCCAGGCAGCAGATCAGGAAGAGGGGGCTGCTTGTCCTGCGAGCTTGGGAAACATCAGGTGCTGCTTTGTCACCTTGAAATCATCTGTTTGCAGTTTCCATGGGCTGTCCTCTAATAGCATGTGGGCTTAGAGCTCTGCCCAGCAGGAAGGCCCAGGACAGCTGTGAGCTGTAGAGTGGCAGGAGAGATCCTCATGCTCTGTTTGGGCAGGGCTTGGTGCAACTCCCTATCCTTCATAATTGCCTTTGGGTTAGTTTATTACAGTTTTAAATCTCCTTCTCTGTGCCCATGGCTCTGTGCTTGCCATCTTGCACTTCCTCTTCCGTTGCTGTTGCCAGCCCTGCCTTTGCAGTCACAGAATCTCAGAATGGTTTGGGTTGAAAGGGACCCTCAAGACTATCCAGTTCCACCTCCTGCCATGGGCAGGGGCACCTTCCACTATCCCAGATTGCTCCAAGTCCCATCCAACCTGGCCTTGGACACTTCCAGGGATGGGGCAGCCACAGTTTCTCTGGGTAACCTGTGCCAGGAGACCTAACCATCTTCACAGCCAAGAAATCCTTCCCAATATCCCATTTAACCCTGTCCTCCGGCAGTGGGAAGCCATTCCCTCTTGTGCTGTCCCTCCATTCCTTGTCCCCTCCTTCCAGCTCTCCTGGAAGCCCTGTGGGCACTGGACAGGGCTCTGAGCTCTGAAGGCACCCTGAAGCCTTCTCCAGGCTGAACACCCCCAGTCACGCTGGTCCTTTTGACTCCTTCTGTGCCAAACCTGCCCAGAAAGTTTCTGAAAAGTTTCTGAAAAGGCTGATTGACCATACAACCCTGCCCAGCTCCATCTGGGCCGGGAGCTCATCCCATGGAAAACTCACATGGAGGAATTTAAAAGCCGTATAAATAAGGCATTTGGGGAGGTGGGTAGGTCAACAGCTTGGCAGTGCTGGGGAACATTTAGGATCTGAGACGGCTTTTCCAACTTAAACAATTTTGTGATTCTGTGTTTCTGTAACACCTTGCACCCTGAGGTCTGGTCCAGTCTTGGGTGCTTAGGAAACACACACGTGCTGCAATTAAAGCCTTCTACTGTAGGAGGAAGAGTGATAAAACAAGGAGCTTAGTGCACATAATGATGTATACTCCCAGTTTTCCCCTTGACCCTTCTGCCTGGCACAGAGAGCCCAAGAGTGCCAGGTAGCAGAAGAGGATGCAGGAGCCTCCAGGTGCCCCTGGACGTGCAGTGACGGGGCTGTGACCCTCCTTCCTGCCTGGGCTTGCAGTGACCAGCAGTTGTGCTTTGCATCCATTTTGTTTCCTTTGAAAGTGGGATAGGAATTCAAGTTAGGCTGTTCCTGTGTCTTGCAAATGTAATGATGCCAGACTCCAGTGCAGTGTTTCCTTTTCACACACCCGATTAGTGAAGATGTGGAGCAACCTGAGAGCTGGTTGTGGGTTTATCAGTACTATCCTCATTCTGGAGGGACAGTTGTACTTTGTAAATGAAGTTTGGTTTCTGCTTAGGTTCTGCTCCACAGTCCTGTCTTCCCATGCAAAGATGATCTGGGATACCTGTGGATTTTCTGCCAGTCCCATTCCACCACAGCTCCCTTTCTTGCTTTCTGGTCACTGACAGTCAAGTACTTGAATATGGAATTCGCCTTAATTAAACTCTTCCTTTATCACAAATACCAGCCCTGTTCCTCCTCCTTTATTACACCAGGAATAAACTCCAGGAATTCCAACTGGAGCATTCTGCTGCCCACACTTTTATACCAGATGTCTGCATACTCTCATCCTGGCTTTAAACCACTTCCCTGGATCTCTCCGTCCTGCCACTATCCTCTTCAGGTTTCTTGATACATTTAGTGGCTTTTGTTTCCTATTGCTCAGTTTCATACCTGCTCCCACTACTGCTCCCTTTTCTACAGCCATGTGTAGGAATGGGGAAAGAACAGGGCAGAGTAAGTCATTGCTGCATCTTTTTCTTTTTCTTTTTCTTTTTCTTTTTCTTTTTCTTTTTCTTTTTCTTTTTCTTTTTCTTCCTCTTCCTCTTCCTCTTCCTCTTCCTCTTCCTCTTCCTCTTCCTCTTCCTCTTCCTCTTCCTCTTCCTCTTCCTCTTCCTCTTCCTCTTCCTCTTCCTCTTCCTCTTCCTCTTCCTCTTCCTCTTTTTCCTTTTTCCTTTTTCTTTCTTTTTCTTCATGCGTCAGTGCAATTTATGCTTTTAAGGAATAATTTGGAAGAAAACACTGACCCTTCAGAAGTCTATGGTAAGTGTGAGTATTACAGATGTACCTTGTCTCAAATTGCCACCATTGGTCTCATTCTGGAGTCTCTCCTACTCCTAAAAGAAAAGATTTTATTTCAATAAAGAGGCATTTGCACACTTGCTCCCACTGAGCCATGGCCTGTGCAAATGCCTCAGGAGGTGGCAGTGGCCATGGATTGCACTGACAAGGACATGACTCCTGTTCCTGTCTTTTCAGAGCACGGATTTGACCAGCACAGTTGGCTATGACAGCATCATTCAGCATCTGAACAATGGCAGGAAGAACTGCAAAGAGTTTGAAGACTTTCTGAAGGAAAGGTAGGGAGCTGCCTCTGACAATGATTTGGGTTGAGCCTGGAAGTGGTGCTGTGGCACTACTCCTGGTATTCCCAGTTTGATTTCTGCCATGTTTAACTGATGTTAAAGTGCTGTCCCATGAAGTTCACCTTGCTGTTTACCTTGCAGAAGATCAGGTTAGAAGATCTTGGCCTAGAAGAGCCATGGCTTTACCCTGTCTTTGTCTCTGTACAGTATGAACACCACACAGATTCAGCATTAAAAAGTGGTAGGGCTAGGTACTGCCATTATTAATCTGAGGAGATGACCACAGAGGTTCTGTGGCTGCAAAAACAGCTGCGATGATCTGGCCATGTATTTTGCCTTTATGGTTCACCTGGTTAGCAATGGCTAAGTATGAAGAGCATTGTAGAACACTGTACATTGAATTAATGTCAGTTTGGTAATGACAACTGGAGAAAACCAACCTCTGACTGTACGACTCGGTGCAGAGCATCCTGGAACAAACAAAATGGGGATGAGCAGGAGGAGAACTGCACTTAAAACTGTCTAATGCCCCTACATCTGTTCAGGCTGTAATCCCATGTTCCAGGAAAATTTAGGCCTTCCAGTTGAACTGGACCCTGAGAACCAAGTCTCACTTAATTGTGACAATGCAGAGAGTGCCCAAAGCCTCCTCTACACCCTGTGCCCTCTTTGGTCCTGAAGGAGGTGTAGGTTGCCAATGAAGTGTCTAGCCAGGAGGAGATCAGAGGCTGGACCTGGATTTGCCACTCTCTGGACTTGGCCCAGTTGTCCAGCATGGCTGTTACACAGTTCCAACTATGGAGAATGTGCCTGCTGGATGTTTTGCCTCCAAAAAAGTTCATGGGAATGTTGTTAGGTCGAAAAAAAATCAACCTATAATATATATATTTTTCAATTTCCCTATTAGCTTCTGGATAAGGAAGGATTAGTGCCAGATAGAGAGTACTTATTGCCACACATTGACAGAGGGCAGGGTTGGATGGGATGCTGGGAAGTAATTCTTGTCTGTGAGAGTGGTGGGACCCCCTCTGGCACAGGTTTCCCAGAGCAGCTCTGTCTGCCCTGTCCTGGAATTGTCCAAGGCCAGGTTGGAGGGGGCTTGGAGCAACCTGGGATAGTGGAAGATGTCCCTACCATGGCAGAAGGTAGAACTGGATGAGCTTTCAGGTCCCTTCTAACCCAAAGCAAACAATGATTTCTCTCTTTGATTTCTCTCTTTGTTCAACAGAGCAATTATAGAAGAAAAATATGGCAAGGAGCTCATAAACTTGTCGAAGAAGAAGCCCTGTGGGCAGACAGAGCTGAAGTAAGTTCACAGTTGCTTTTATGGGTGTCCCTGAAGCAGTGAAGGAGGAAGAGAAGGAAGGAAACTGTGAGACAAAACAGAATTGAAATGTGATTGGGATGTTCAGAAGATGAACTGCAATCATTCTCATGAATGAGCAGTGCCCAGTTGGATTCTAATTTGCTTTGAATTGGAGCCCACCAAGTTCCCCCCAGCCACTGATTAAAGAAAGCACTGTAGATGCTCAGGGAGAGTGTGAGCTGGTGGGTCAGCAGAAAGCCAAGGATCATGAGACCTTGGGTTACCTCCGGACAGGTTTTGTAGCCAGAGGGAAGTACAGGTACTTCCCTGACTCAAACCATGCAAATCTTTAGAGCCCAGCACGCTCTGGCCACCATGGTTTGCTCCATTTCCCAAATAACCCTCAGTGCCTTCTGCTTCCTCCTTTGTTTCTGTACTTTATATGTGTCCTGGTCATTTACTTACAGTTTCATATTGAGGTGTCTCTTAGAATGTTTCTGACATCTTTACTGTGCAATATTATTAGGGAGAAAAGCTTCTTACTGTCCCAACTGCTGGCAAACGCACCACATTGAAATTGTTCATCTATGCCAAATGATGGTTTTAGGAGGTTGCTGGAAACATTTGTCATGAAACTTGGAAATTTTTAATAGCATCCAGTATTCAGAAAGATGTAAAGTAGGTGTCAAACCAAGTGAACTGTGTTATACCTGCTGAGAGGGGAAAAAGCTGGAGGTACTAAGAGGGTAAATAAACGTGCTTTGAGGTACTTTGGCCATTGTTGAGTGAGCTCTGTTTTGGAAGAGATGCTCTGCTGATGTCTGTGCCTGACTGTGCTTTTCCACCCTTTTTAATGACCTACCTGTGTTTTTCAGCACGCTGAAGAGATCCCTCGATGTTTTCAAACAACGTAAGTAGTTCTGTGTGTTTGCCAGGACACTTGGCAGGACAAAAGCCTGAAGGCAGCTGCTTGGAAAGAAAAAAGCAGAGAAATCTCTAAAGCTGTGCATTTCTGAGGCCAGACATAGGCTGTACTGCTGGCCTGGTTCATCCCAGTGTGTGGGGTTTGGGACAAAGTGAGCCAGGACATATGTGGGACTGGAGACTCATAGGACATAATTTTGGAATCTCTTGGGCTTTCAGGTCTGGCTAGAGCTCAGAGGTCATATTTATGTTGTACATAGGAAGCTGTGCATGGGAAGCTCATCTGGAGTTTATTGGACAGGCTTATCCTCTTCACAAACACACTAACTCATACCTCAGACCTGGGGACAGCTCTGGACCCCTCACAGCAAGAAGAACATTGAGGGGCTGGAGCATGTCCAGGGAAGGGAACAGATCTGGGGAAGGGGCTGGAGCCCCAGGAGCAGCTGAGGGAGCTGGGGAAGGGGCTCAGCCTGGAGAAGGGGCTCAGCCTGGAGAAAAGGAGGCTCGGGGGGGATCTTCTGGCTCCACACAACTCCCTGACAGGAGAGGACAGCCAGGGAGTGTCGGGCTCTACTGCCAGGGAACAGGGACAGGAGGAGAGGGAACAGCCTCTCAGGTTGTGCCAGCACAGGTTTAGATTGGATACTAGGGAAATTTTTTCAGGGAAGGAGTCCAGCCCTGGTACAGGCTGCCCGGGGTAGTGATGGAGTCCTCGTCCCTGGAGAGATTTAAAAGCCATGTGGATGTGCCTGTTCAGGACATGGGTTAGTGGAGGCCTTGGCAGTGCTGGGGGAGTGGTTGAACTTGAGGATCTTAAGAGGGCTTTTCCAACCTAAATGATTGTGTGATTCCAACTGGAGCATTTAAAAGATGGTGCTTTGGCCAGTGTACATTGTCATGTGTCCCATCCTGCTGTGGTACCATCAGACAGCACCTTGAGGGTGAACACTCTGCTATCTTGTGCCCAGTCTGTCCCTTGCCTGATCCAGGCTTCTTTGCTGCCCCTATGGACCTCCCTGACACGGCTCTGCCCTCAACACTGCTGACAGTGTTGTTCACTGCTGTGGGTTCAGAGCAGCTTTGGGGGTTGAATCAGGAGCTGGCATTTAGCTCCACTCCCTTGGTGAACTTGCTGGGGTGGTGTTTCACAGTGTAACCACTCGCTTTCAGCAAGAGGAGCCTGAGATTGTTTTAGCCTTCATTTTTCTCCGCTCCAAGTTGTTGCATGCTGGCCTGGGGCAATGCAGTGTGTTGAAACATGCCTAGATTTACTTGCATGAGGGGGACAGTTTTCTCAAACTGGGGAGAAGGTCCCAGCAGGAGTGATAATTACATTGGTGAGCACTGCATGGAGGCTGCTTCAAACAAGATGGATCTTTTTCACTTTTCTGAAAGGGGATGTGTGATGTGTTATAAGTTGACTTGAGGAATATATATAAATATTGAATTTGTTTTCTCTTTGCAGAGATAGACAATGTGGGACAAGGTCACATCCAGCTGGCGCAAACCCTTCGGGAGGAAGCAAAGAAGATGGAGGACTTCAGGGAAAAGCAAAAGCTGCATCGAAAAAAGGTCAGGCACCATGGGAAGATGTCCCTTCCTGCAGGGTGTTGATCCTGCACCAGCAAGGGGCTGATCCTGGTGCTGTCTCATGCCGTGTCTCAGCCCCTGCCACACCTCCACTGCCCATGCTGCTGGGGAAGTACTGAGCTCCTTCCTATGTGTTGTAACTGTGTTGAACTGTGTAGTAACTTCCAACTTCCTTCTTCTCACTTCCACGTCTTCTTTGTGTGCTTTTTGGGACCAAGCACAGCACTGGAATGTTTTTAAAGCATTTGTTTATAGTGCTGTATGATCTCCATAGGGGCTGCTAAAATGGCCAAGCCTTTTAACTTCTTCTGACTTGAGATTCTTTTGTCTGGAAAACCAGGGAAAACTGCTAGAACCAGGGATTGGTTTGGACACAGAAGAGGGGAGTGGGCTTCCCAGTTTTGCTAGAGTCTATGGAGGTGATATAGTACTATATATTGCTAGGATTTAGTTTGCAGAGCTGCTTTGCATACACAATTCAAGGCTTAGGCAGAAGCACAAAAGATGAGTTTTGTGAAGATGACTTTAGTGCTTGAAGGTCTTTAAACACATCTCATTGTGGTCTGTAGCTCATCCTCTTCTAAGCCACACTGTGTGTCCTGGAGCTTTGATGGTCAGTGATGTGCTGACCCCAGGTCTGTTGCCTTCACAGATAGAGCTGATAATGGAGGCGATTCACAAAAACAGGAATCTTCAGTACAAGAAGACTGTGGAGGTAAAGCAAATGTGCTTGCTGTTTCTTGCCATGTGGGTTAATGCTGCTCACACACACACAGAGCACTGGGGCAGGCTTAAATGAGAGGGGTTTCCTCCTCTCCTGTGACTCTTGATGCCGTGTCTGTGTGAGTGGTGTGCAGGGTGCGCTCAGAAACAGTGAAGAGTATGCCAAAGACACAGCTAAGGGTGGCCTTGCAGGGTTGGATACAAATGGTTTAGAATCAGACAATTATTCAGGTTGGAAAAGCCCTCTGAGATGTGTGAGTCCAACCATTCGCCCAGCACTGCCAAGCCCACCACTAACCCATCTCCCCAAGTGCCACATCACACCTTTTTTGAACACTTCATGGATGATGACTGTACCACTGCCCTGGCCAGTCTGTTCCAGAGCATGAAAACCCTTTCTGTGAAGTTTTTCTGAATATCTACTCTACACCTCCTCAGATGCTATTTGACTCCACTTCGTCTTATCCGGTCTCTGTTCTCTGGGAGCGGAGCCTGACCCCCACCTGGCTGTCCCCTCCTGTCAGGAGTTGCGCAGAGCCAGAAGATCCCCCTGAGCCTCCTTTTCTCCAGGCTGAGCCCCTTTCCCAGCTCCCTCAGCTGCTTCTCATCAAACTTGTGCTCCTGCCTGTTCCCCAGCCCTTCTCTGGATATGCCCATGGCCTTGATTCCCCAGTCCAAGAGCAGCCTGCCTTGCAAGGCTTTTCCCAAGCTACAGGGCACCCTTTGTGCCATTCCCTGCTCTGCAGGCAGCCTGTTCCCTTGCAGGCTGAGCTTTTCCCCAAGGCCTCCCCTCGAGGTGTGTCTGTATTTCTGGTGTCTGTCCTAGGCCAAGCGTCTGTATGAGCAACGCTGCCGGGACAAGGATGAAGCGGAGCAGGCTGTGCACCGCAATGCCAACCTGGTCACGCAGAAGCAGCAGGAGAAGGTATGGGAAGTGGGTGGTTGTGGCATAGGCAGGGAAAGGGATGTCTTTTCTTGCAGCTCTCATGCTGCACAGCTCTTCTCCCAGCTCTGGGTTTTGGGGTGAGATGGGGTGGCTGGTGATGTTCCCCAGTGAGGCTGCAGTGCCACTGGTCATACACCCAGCCTCTTCTCCACCTTTCTTATCTCTCCTGTTTTTGGCAGCTGTTCCTGAAGCTGGCTCAGACGAAATCAGCACTGGAGGACACTGGTGGGTGTGGAAATGCCATGTTGGGAGGGTGAGGGGAGTGTTTCCAGGGGAAGGACGTTGTGAAGCCATGGCATGGCTCGTGGATGAGCTTCAGCTCTTGGGGTCGTGGGACTCCTCAGAAACACATGCCCAAGATAGCAGCAGTGGGCAACTTCCCTGGAGAAGCCTGCATGCCCCGACCAAAGCCACGTCCTCCTGGTTCATTCCTGATCTCCCAGCCTTTTCAGCCTTTCTCCCAGCCCTAGAATTACCTTCTAGTGAAGGGATTTTTTTTAATGAATGTCAATCATGGAGTCACAGAATCATAAAATGATTTGGGTTGGAAGGGACCTTAAAGGTCATCTTGTTCCAAACCCACTGCCATGGACAGAGACACTTTCAGCCAAAATATAATTTATCTCACAGACAGGAGTTACCAGCAGAGTGTGACCACAATGGAGAAGATCCGGGAAGAGTGGCAGAACGAGCACATCAAAGCTTGTGAGGTAAATGCCCCTAAACACCTCTACATGGCAGCACGGTCCTCTGGGTTTGCAATCCTGGCTGCAGGGCTGAGGGGCAGTGCAGATTTGCTGCCTGTGTATATTCCCCTGGCAGTGAAGCAGCAGGATGTATTGCATCTAACTCTGTGTGTGTCTCAAGCATGGCTACTGGATTCAAGGCTTCAAGGTTTCTGCTCTTAATTAATTATTTTTATTTTTCCACCACCTCCTAAAATTGACAGAGTCAAGGTAGTGATATTTTGCCCACTAGCTGCTTGCATGTGTAGTCTGGCTGTCATCTTGAACAGCTGTGGTCACCTCTGGATACTCAGTGACTCCAGCTCAGTATGCCCTGGAGTACCTGGAAGACTGTCTGAAACTCTGGAAGGCTTTACATGACTTTTCAGCAGAGGCTGGTGGTGGCTAGAGATGAGGTGAAGCCATCTCCACATGCACATGGTGCCAAGAGCTCCTTACCTTGTGTCTCACAGACCATGCAGTAGTGGGGGAACCCCTCTGAATGGGTGTATCAGCCTGAAGCAGACTGCCTCACAGGGAAGTGGTCCAGCAGGGATTTCTAGCACATGTTGGGGAATTCCAGACTGGTAGCAAGAGGGCTGAGCGGCTGCTCTGCTGCTGGCCTGTGATCTGTGACTGAGGGATGGACAGGGCTTGCAAAGACAGATTTTATTCCAGATCTGCTTCAGGCTTGCAGCCAGCTTTCCCATTCTCAGCTATGGTGATCCCTTCCAAGTTGCTTGTGTTCAGGCTGCTATTCTACTTGTCCCTTTTGAACTGGAATTTGCTGTCTGTTTTATGTGGTGTGTGCGGGTGTCTCTGTGCTGGTGTGTTTTTGGTGTCTTCTCTGGAAGCCTCTAGGATGGGGACACAGTTTAGTGGTGGCTTGGCAGTGCTGGGTTAGTGGCTGGGATGTTCTTAGCTTTTCCAACCCTAATGATTCTGTGGTGCGGAGTGGAAAGCAGCAGTTTCGCTTTTGCAGATGGGTGATGTGGAAGTTTTTCTCTCCATATGTTACAAAGGTCGTTAAGTGGTAACAAGTGTGTATGTTCATGGAAATGTGTAAAAGCATGTGAAATTGAGGTGTACCAGACAGCAGATTTCAAAAGGGTTTAAACGTGCTTGGGAAAGGGCTGGGCAGGAAAGAGCAAGAAGACCAACCAATGAATACATCTCTCTTTTCATACATCCCCCGTGCTCTTTTTTCATTGCTCTATACTGGAGCATGGAAATGTTAAAAAAACCCATGTACACGTGGCATTTGGGGAAATGTGTTAGTGGTGGCCTTGGCAGTGAAGGAGTAATGGTGGGATTTGATGATCCTAGAGGACTTTTCCAACCTAATGATTCTCTGATTTAAGGGTATCTGTGTAAGAGAAATGGGCTGGGACCACATGAGCACAGGGTACCATGGGAACCTGTACTGCCTTTAGGAAGCTGGCTTCATCTCCCTGGAGATAGAAATGTGTTGGGTGGTCCCCTCCCCAGTCTTGGAGGTTTTCCAAATTTAGTACTCACCTTTGAACTACCTGGTTGCATTTTGCGATTATTTCTCCTCTGTATAATCTGGAGGACTCACGGCTTCCTTGTTTTCCTGCAGAAGACCAACACCAACTGCTTCTGGCAGTTAGCTTTGTTTTGGCATGTGGGGATGAGAAGAAATCTGGACAAAAGAGATTTGCCCTCCTTTAAAAGATGTTATGGACAGTTTTGTCTGTGTTGTTTCAGTTCTTTGAGACTCAGGAATGTGAGCGGATCAACTATTTCCGTAATGCCCTCTGGCTCCACGTCAACCAGCTCTCCCTGGGCTGTGTCCAAAATGATGAGGTACCTCAACTGAAAATCTTCATTCTTCTGCATAGTCAGCAGAGCGCAATTTGTTTTCCTGGGCACTAAGCTGCATTACATCAGAGTTGGGCTGTGGCCCTTGATTGACCACAGACACTGGCATGAGTGGGCAAGCAGAAGGATTGGCCAAAACTCTTGCAAATGAGGTTTCCTCTGGGATTCCCACATTTTTTGAGGGTGGTGAGGCCCTGGCACAGGTTGCCAAGAGAAACTGTGGTTGCCCCATTCCTGGAAATGTCCAAGACCAGGATGAACAGGGCTTGGAGGAACCTGGTCTAGTGGCAGGTGTCCCTGCCCATGGCAGGGGGTGGAATGGGATGGGCTTTAAAGTGCCTTTCCAACCCAAACTATTCTGGGATTCTGTGATTCCCCTGGCACTGAAGTTTGTGTGAGTACTGGGCTTTCACCCTGTGTGTGGTAAGCAATTGGGAAAAAGCCTTGTTTTTTGACTTGATGTATACAAATGCACTTTGTTTCCCTTTTTGCAGAAATATGAGGAAATCCGCAAGAGTTTAGAAATGTGCAGCATTGAGAAGGATGTTGATTTTTTCGTAAATTTACGCAAAACTGGAAGCTTGGCTCCGGGTAAGAGCTTAGTAGAATCTCAGAAAGTAGTGCTGACTGCTCTGTACTCCTAATGGAGCTGGCTGCTCTTGTCAGCATCATTTTGTGTGCAGAAAACACTCATTTTGTGTTTCATTTGTTGCCATGTAGCACTAGTCTCTGCCACTTTTGACAGCCCCTGGAGATCACAGTCACATTTTTTAGTTTCCTGATCAGGCATTTTTTCAGAGTAGGGAAAAACTTAGCAGCTGAATGTTGGTATAGCAAGTATTTTCTGTCTGTAAGCGGCTTGTACTTTACTGATGTCAACTTTTCCTAGCTCCTGTTGTTTATGAAAACTACTATAATGCCCAGAGAAATGTGACTCCTGCGAGAAGTCCAGCTCCTGTACCTATATCAAGGTAAAGTGTGTAATTGTTATTGCAAATTGTGCTTGCACCCTCAAAACAGGCATATTTTATTCCTTTCAATCTATTGGAAGCTTGACTTAAGGGTATTAGAGGAAAATATTTGCTTGCATGGGTCTTGGTATTATCTGTCCGTCTGAGGAGAGTTAAAAGCATTTGTGGGTGGAGGGAGGAACTGCAGAGTGAATCCTCACTCTTGTGGGAGAGAAGCTGGGCAGGGAGGACATGGTGAAGGGTTTTTCTGTCAGGGGCAAGGTGATGACTGGGGCCAAGACTCATGCTAAGGATGAATTGCCACTCTGGCCGCCACACTGAGAGAGGAGTCATGTCCAATTATGGCTTCCTGATGTCTCACTCTGGGCAAAGGCATATACAAAGACATGCCCTGAGGCTCACTTGTGAATTTTTCCCTGAGTCAGTGCTTTTCCGGTTATTTTCTTCCTCTCCCCCACTATGTCAAGTTCAATTCCTGTGTTTGCCAAGTGGGCTGTGGGTGGTGAGCCCACCATGAGTTGCCTTGTCAGGTCTCCATAAATCCCAGGCTGGCCAAACCTCTTGCCCTCCCACCAGCTCTGGGCGGGGCAGCTGGGGAGTGCAGAACCCGGGCAAAGGGAGTCCCTTAGCCACGCAGATCCTCAGCTCTGTGTTTCCTTCTGTGCAGGAGGGGACCCCTGCCCACCCCGACCAGTGCACCAGGTGAGTTACTGCTTCATGGGCTTTCTGGCCACACAGGGGAGCTATCACTTAGCCCTTGCCCAAAGTCCCTTTCCAGCTCCCTTGGACCCCCTTTAGGCACTGGAAGGAGCTCTGAGGTCTCCTTGGAGCCTCCTCTTCTTCAAGTGAACACTCTCAGCTCTCCCAGTCTGGCTTGAGCCTCATTCAGTCTTGCATCCCATCCCTTTAACATGGATGGCCAATGTGTGGTGATTCTGCTCGTTTAAAGTCACATAATGAGCACTTCTCATGGGAAAGTGAATCCCCTGCGGGGATTTTTTTGTGCTCTGTGTTTCAGGGGAGCCTGATTATGCCACAGTTGATGGCTACAGCTTGGTACATTTCTAGCAGTCACAGTAAGTATCCACTTTTGATGAACAAATGAGGCTTAAAAGAAAGAGGAGGAGGAATTTTTTACCTGGGCAGATATAATATGACAAGGGGGAATGGTTTATACTAAAAGAGGGTAGATTTAGATCAACTAGAAGGGAGAAATTCTTTCCTCTGAGAGAGGGCAGGGTTAGATAGGATATGGGGAATGAATTCTTCCCTGTGAGGGTGGTGAGGTCCTGGCACGGGCTGCCCAGAAAAGCTGTGACTGCCCCATCCCTGGAGGTCCCCTAGGCCAGGTTGGACAGAGCTTGGAGCAACCTGGGCTAGTGGAAGGTGTCCCTGCCCATGGCAGGGGTGCTGGAATTAGATGGTCCTGACTGTCCATTCCAACCCAAACCATTTCGGGATTCTGTAAGAAAGGATTTAATATGAGATGATGCTACTCAGAGGAGGGACAGTGGCGAAAGAAAGACCATTGGTTAAGAAATGACATTTTGAGGTGACTGACTGGAAGTGACACTCCTGTCAGCTCTCCCATCGCTTGTCTGAGCTGTAGCTGTTGTTTAAAACCTATTGATCCTGTTCTCTAGGTTTTCCAGAAGGCAGGAGACACTGTTGGTCTGACCAGCGTGGCAGAGATGGTGTTTTCAGTTATTCCCAGATACATAGAGCTGAAGTGCTTCCGCTTTTCAAGAGAATATTTGAAGACTCTGGAAAATTATTTGTACATTCAGAAAGCGCTTCCTAAAAATCTATGCCTTTGATCAGTAAACTCCTTGGATGGATCTTCATACTCTGAGGAAGAAAAGGACCAGACGTAGGGGAGATCTGTGTCGGAAGAAGTTTTTGATTCGAAGTTCTTTTAAAGTGTAGCCATCTAGAAAATCTGGAGTCTCCCACTCTGTAGATAACTAAGAAGTTGTATGTGCTGAGAGGAGTGCTGCATGATGCTTTGGACATGCTGGCTTGTGTTCAGGGTATGTGCATCCCTCTCAGATCTCAGGTTGTGCCTGTTCCTAAGGGCTTTTGCCTGTTCCTAAAATCTTTCATTAGTGGGGATTAAACATGTCATTTAGGCAAAATTTTACTCATATCTCTCAGAAATCTTACTTAGAGGGGCACCAGCAGTTGCACCGTGTATCTGGCTTAGCTGTAGCTGTGCTCCAGGCTTAAGTGCTGACACGGGAAGCTGATTTTCATCTACCCAGGGAGGGGCTGTGTCACATCCAGCCTGCTGGGAGGTCCCAGGAAGGATCTGAAGGAATTCATTCAACTCTTCCAACCACCTCTCCAATGAAGGTCTTGTGAGCTTTTAGGTTTACCAGGTGTCCCTGGTAAGCTCTGGAGACCAGGCTGGATGGGGCTTGGAGCCACCAATCCAGTGGTAGGTGCCCTTGCCCATAGCAGGGAGTTGGAACTGGTCCCTTTTTGGGATTGTCTAAAAACAGAGGCCAGACAAAATTAAGAGAATAAAAAGCAGTTATATTTATTGAAGAGCCTTCAGGTACACTTGAGGCAGATGAAGCCTCCTCAGGGGCCACACCCAAAATGGACCATGGATCATGGGTTTTCATATTTTTTTAAGTTTGGTTCATTTGCATATTAGGGGTTAATCTTCCATTTACAGCTTCAGGTAATGAAATCATTTACCCCAAGTTTGCTGCCCCCAACTCACTTTTGTTTACATTTCTCAGGGCCTGAGACAGTGAGGTGTCCTTGATTCCCTGGCCTAGAGAGGAATTGTTTTGTCTGACCAAAATGGAAAAAGCAGTAGCTGTCATTGTATATGGAGTTTAGAGTTACACACTAAAGAATTGCAGGATTACAAATATATGAAAAATATAAAAGCTAAAATACTAAGGCATCAAAAGTAGGTGGTCTTTAAGGTCCCTTCCAACCCAAACCATCCAGGGATTCTCTGATTCTATGATTTAATTAACTTCTGTGATTCTCTAAACTTTGCACTTGTTCTGACTATGCACCCCTGGAAACAAACTGCTGGAGCCATGAAAATTGTTTTCTGACCACATCTTCTGAAAGTTCCTGCCCTTGTTGTTACCACATATATAGATATGATTATGGCCTTGATTCAGAAGCTTACGTGCCTCAGGGCTCCTGGTGTCTCGGATGTCCCTGTGTGCAGTGCTGCTTCACTGCTCCTTGCTGCCTTAGGATACTGGATACAGGGACACAGGATATGGGGATAAACACACAATTTACCTGTCTAAACTTGGTGCCAGGTCGCTAACCTGGAGCAACGTTTTTACGATGTTTTTCAAGTTGAATCTGCATGGCTTCAGCATGTGCCTCAGCCCACCAGTCCTTGGGGTTTTCACTGGATTTATTTGGGTGGGGAAGATGACACTGAGCTCTAACATCGGCCCTGCTGCCTCACAGTGAGCTGTGCAGAGGGCACATGCCAAGGAATCAGCTATCCTATTTATTTCTGAAAGACCAAGGATACAAATGCTCTTCGGAAGGAGCCTGCTGTAGTCTTAGTTCTATAAATATATATTTTAAAATTTTGAGTCTTGTGTTCTGGTTGTGTTCTTTTTTAAAATTGTCATGTTCACTTTCTGTTGGGGATGGGTTTGGGATCCATGCAAAGCATCCTAGTCTCTCCTGGATAGAAACCTACAAGATCACATCCTTCATCAGCCTTTATTTCAGTCCTTGCTCAGTACCAACACAGTAGTGGGAGAAAACAGCCCAAAAGAGAGTGGCATGAGAAGTGCTTATGATTACCCATGAGCTGCAGACCATGCAGGGCTGTTTGCCATGGAAGAGAGTCTGCTCTGCAAAAACTTGCATGGTTTCTTTCTGGGATTTTTCCACTGAGCACAATAGTTGCTGGTTGGCTTTTCTGGATGTAGAGATCCCCAGTGAGGCTAGAACTTGGCTTGCACATTTACTTAAAGCACAGAAGTAATCCCAAAGTCGGGGTGCTGGGGAAGGTTTCCCCCTACACCCACATACAGTTTACCTTTCCCATAGACACAACAAATTCCAGATTACACTAGTAACACAAAGACTTCTCGAGCACTAAGTACAAGATCCCACGGAGAGAGCAGTGCTTGTTCAAGGCCATCAACTGGACTGTGATGTGTTCTGCAAAGTGCCACTGAGCTCTGGGGGGGCTCATCCTCCTGGGCATTGGGAGAAGTGACTCCTGCTCCCAATGGGGCTTGGGCCCTGCTCTGGCTGCAGCTCCCTGGGGATGGCTGGGTGCCAGGACAGGGCTCTGAGGGACAGCAGTTGCTGGTGCAGGGCTGAGCCAGCATTCTGGCTGTGCTGGGGGTGTCTCAGGCCCTGTGGCAGACGGAAGTGACCTCACACTCCCCATCCTCTCTAGTGAGGGCTTGGCTTCTCATCCCACATTCCCTGTGGCAGAAGCTTGGGCTGGCCCTATCGACAGTCTTTGAGTTCCTATAGGAGTCTCTTGTTCACTATAGACTATCTGTGAGTCCCTCTGGGCAGCCTATAGGTCTCTATAGCAGTCTGTGTGTCCCCGTGGAGGGTCTGTTTGTCCCTATGGACAACATGTCAGTCCCTATGGATGGTTTGTATGTCCCTGTGGATGATCTCTGGGTCCCTATAGTGCACCTTGATCATCCATGGAGTGCCTGTCAGTCCCTATGGACAATCTGTGGGTCTCTATGGCTGTTTTTGCCTCCCTACAGCAGACCCCACTCACCCAGGGATGATCTGTGGGGTCCCCACGGACGGTCTGTGTGCCCATGGACACTTTCAGGGTCCATATGGATGCTCTGTGTGTCCCTAGGGATGGTATGTGTGTCCCCATGGATGGTCTGTGGGTCCCTATGGAGTGTTTGTGTGTCCCTGTGGAATGCCTGTGTGTCCCTATGGAGCACCCATCTGCTACCACGGACGCTCTCTGGTCCCTCTGGCCCCGCCGCTCCCTCAGCACTTCGCCCCGCCCAGCCCACACAGGCTCGGCCACGCCCCACTCCAGCCGCGCCCTGTGATTGGCCGGTGCCCGGAGGGCGTGTCCCACCGCCCATCTCTCTCTGTGATTGGCCAGTTCCTCGGGGGCGTGTCCCGCCGCCCGTCCGTGCCCCACCGGCGCCGCCTCAGCGCGGGCAGCGCGGCCATGGCCGAGGCCGTGCGACCCCCGCGCCGCGCCCGCTCCCGCCCCAAGGTAACGCGGCAGCGAGGGGCGCCGGGGGCGTCCCTCTCGGACGGTGGGGGCGAGGAAGGGTCCCGCGTGTGGGGGTGGCCGCGCCAGGCCGTGTTTACATCCGTGTTTGTGCGGCCTCTAATGGTGGAGGGTGGAGAGTGGGGGAGCGTGTGTGGGTGATGTTGTTTTGCGTCTTTTTTTTTTGTTTCGTGAGAAGATTCCTGCTGCTTCCTGCTATTCTGTACTCCGTATCCATGTCGTGTTTGCCAGGCGGGTGAGGGTTGTGATAGGCCTTGTGCTGTAGCAAGATGTGAACAAGGTTTTATTATGTTGTCCTACTGCCTCCTCAGGCGTCCTGTGTCCTGTGGGAGAGCTGGGGGAATGTGCAGCAGTGGAACTTACCTGCATTTACAGTGTTTTAGTGTGGTGTGGGGAGACAGTCCTAGGGATGTTCACGTGCACAAGAGAAGGCTCCAGGGAGACCTCAGAGCCCCTGACAGGGCCTAAAGGGGCTCCAGGAGAGCTGGAGAGGGACTTGGGACAAGGCATGGAGGGACAGGGCACGGCTTCCCACTGCCAGATGACAGGGAGAGATGCGATATTAGGAAGAAATTTCTGGCTGTGAGGGTGGTGAGGCCCTGGCACAGGTTGCCCAGAGAAGCTGTGGCTGCCCCTGGATCCCTGGCAGTGTCCCAGGCCAGGTTGGATGGGGCTTGGAGCAGCCTGGGATAGTGGAAGGTGTCTCTGCCCATGGCAGTGGGTGGAATGAGATGTTCTTTAAGTTCCCTTCTAACCCAAGTCATTTAGTGCTTCTGTGATACTCCATCTTGTCTGTGTTTGGCTTTGAAATCCTGACAACATGATGCCGTGTGTAACACATGGTAGTACTTGTTCTTCATAAGTTGGTGCTGCAGTTTTTAATATCACTCTTCCTAGATTTTTATCCTGTTTTGTGTGTGTTCTGTGTTCATGATATTAGTACTTTACTGAAGGCTTTATTTTGTTTACACAGAATGTTCATGGGAATGATCTGAACTACCTCACAAAGTGGAAATGTTTTCCTTCGTTTCTTAACCTCTTTCTTGTTGTCCCTATAGACAACCATGTAGAGCAAGGACATTGAAGTCATGACTGTCAAAGCTGTTTGAAAACACTGAATTAATTGACCAGAGTTCTGTAAAATCAGGGTTAAATCTAAGTGTCAAGTGTGGGTGTGCATCCTGAGTGGAAGGCAAGTAAAGATTGAAGGGAAAAACAACCCCAGCAGAGTTACTGTGTCATTGTTTTGGTTTTCATTCGGCTCCCCGGTGTGTGCAAGGCAGTTAAACCTTCAAACTGCTGCCTAAGAGAATTGGTTCCCTGCAGGAGGGTGGTGAGTCATGGATGACACTGCTATTCATTGAGAACATGTGTGTGGTGACTTTAGTCTTTAGCCATCCCTTCCAGGTGAAATTCACTGTGAAACAATTCACTGGAGGTGTCACATGTGAGAACCCTGAATTCTCCAGTGCTACACATGACCCATTTCTGAGTCATTTGTGACATTTCTGGTATTTCTGTTGCTATTACTGTGCTCACCTCTGTTAATATCCGGGCATGCCTGAGGATGCAGTTCGCGGGTCAGTCACATTAAGGACTTTTCAATCCCATGCCACAGAAAAAACTGTAATCCTTTGAAAAGCTGGAATTCTTGTGAGCTGAGGGAAAGGTTGGCTCAGCTGCAGAGCTGCCAAGTAGTGGAATGGAGCCCAGGGCTTTCTGATAATAGTAGCCCCAAAGTTAAACTTGTAAAGCACAAGACTGATTCAAACGCAGCAAGGTGGCAAAACCAGTGCACCTGGAAATGGTGAAGAGGCGCCCCTGTGTCTGCTTGTTTCTGTGGATGGCACTCAGGTTGATGCCTTAGGATTTTAGCTTTTATATTTTTCATATATTTGTAATCTTGCAGTTCTTTAGTGTATACCTCTAAACTCCATATGCAATTGTTAGCTACTACATTTTCCATTTTGGTCAGACAAAACAATTCCTCTTTAGGCCTGGGAATCAAGGATACCTCACTGTCTCAGGCCCTGAGAAATGTAAACAAAAGTGAGTTGGGGGCAGCAAACTTGGGGTAAATGATTTCATTACCTGAAGCTGTAAATGGAAGATTAACCCCCAATATGCACACGGACCAAATTTATGAAAGTGTGAAAACCTGTGACCTATTGTCCATTTTGGGTGTAGCCCCTGGGTGGCTTCCTCTGCCCCAAATGTACCTGAAGGCTCTTCAATAAATATAACTGGTTTTTATTCTCTTAATTTTGTCTGGCCTCTGTTTTTAGGCGGTCCCAAAAAGGTATCAAGGTTATTCCAGAGATACTTTCTGAAGAGTTTGAAGTGTCCTTGGAATTTGAGGGTCATTGATGATGTGCAAGGAGAAGAGAGTGGTCAGGCAAGGGGCAAAGCTAATGAGCAGGTGCCATTTTCCCATCCCAGGGAGTGTTCCTGGCCAGGTTGGACAGGGCTTGGAGCAGCCTGGTATAGTGGAAGGTGTCCCTGCCTATGGGAAAGGTTGGAATGAGATGGTCTTTAATGTCCCTTCGAACCCAAACCATTCTGGGATTCTTTCATAAGTGGCTGAAGTAGAATTTTCCTCCGTGTTAGTTCAGAACTTGATTTCTCTCATTCTTTTTCAGATGAAGTCTCTTTTAATGATTATGCCCTTTTTTTTTTTTTTTTTGCCTAGGAAAGTGAGAACTGAAAGGCGTATCATAAATTTTAAAAACAACTGTGTCTGGAAGGGGTGGAGGCTGATACTGAGAGATTAAGGGAGTTTATTCTGTACAAAGACTATAAGAGTAAACATTGAGATTGTAGAGGGTAAAGGACCAGCATGTGTTTGTGAAGTATGTTAGATCAATAAACGGTATAAATATGATTTAGTGATACAGTATCCTGTGGAAATTAATTGACTTTGAGGTAATTTTCAGGAGATGCTTATTGTGACAAGTCCCAGCTTAAAGAATTGCACTGATGTATTTTTAACCTCTCACCTGGAGCTTCAGCTAGTGAGCCAGAGCTGTTTTGTGATCAGAAGTGTTTACAGGTTTTAACACACCAGAAACGAGTATTGAAGCAAAGCCAGAGTAATTACTTTTTTTGTAAAAGACCTGTGACCATATATTCAGAGTAAAATTAGCCTTGAGATCAAGGTGATCTAGTGCCTTGATTTGAGCTGTTTTCATTTATGGTTTCTCTTAAAGCAAAAACATTCAGCTGTTTAGTAAAAATATATGTGATACTGTGAGCAAGTTTCTAAAACTGTTGTTGTTTCCCTATTATTATTTCCCCATATTAAAAGCTGGTACTCATTTCACCTGTGTTGGTTGTTACATTATCTGTGTCATCCAACACTGGAGCACTGTGACCTATCTCCTCAGTTTTGCTCCTAATAAAGTACTAGGTCTACACAATTTACAGATTGGCTAACCACTTTGCCAGTTTTTTGTTTTACAGATTGGCAAATGATTACAGGTTATCAAAATCTTAGTTTATTTCCTATGTGTGCATTTTGGAAGGAAGCTAATCTACACCTTAGATTAGGTTTATGGGAATTATTTTCCCTCAAACTAATTGTAATTTTAATTTGATTTGTAGTTTTAATGGCACTGTTAAGTTTTTCTACATCTCCAGTGTGTATTGCCTGCTGAAAAGAGGTGTTTCAGTAATTGTTCAGATATTACCATGGTTTTAGATTGTAGCTAAGAATTACATTCCAGACTTGCTTTGTTTTGAAATTATTTTTTTGAAAATATTTTTCCAGTCACTAAAATATTCTGTAAAATTTAAGATGGCTCTGGATCACAGAGTAATTTTTTTTTTTTTTGTCAATAGGTGAAATTGAGTAACTCTTCTTAGGTGTCAGGGTCCTGTTATGTTAATTATTTTCTGTGTTAATGAAACAGTCTGTCCTGTGATATTTATAGATTTTTACTTAGAAATGTTGAAGCCTTGTGCAAGAGCTGACCCAGAAAACACACACTGGTAGACAGTCTTCATAGGGCAGCTAAAGATCAGTTTGGTATATTTGTTTTTATCTTTAGTATTATGAAAATTAATATCTTTAAAAGGGCTTTTGGAGTCATAATGCTGACAAATACTACTTTTGATGTTGGTGGGATTTGGGATGCAAGATGGAGATATTCACTTGGCAGTGACACTGTTAATTTTTTGTTTTCTTAGGAAAAAAAGAAAAGAAGTAGTGAGGAGCTCCAGGTACAAGAGCCAGATGATGTTTTCCTGCCTCCTGTGGCAGAAGGGTCTTCTCAAGCCAGGAGCGTGCAAGTGGAACATCCTGGAGAATTTACAGAAATTCAACTCAGAGATGAAGTAGACAATAGGAAAACTATAAATGATGTGTCTGACATCTCCCGAAGTCATTTGTCTTCAGCAAATGGAAGGGCTCTGGAAGTGGCTCTGGAGCCTCCCAAAGATGCAGAAGAGGTCAAAGGTGATCCTTCCCAGGAGGAATGTGTGGGGGTTGTTGAGAATAGTGAGAAGGAGTTGGACAAACCAGAGAGCCCTGTGGAGGCAGTTGCTAGTGGATCTAGAAATTCTGATTTATTGAGTAGTACCTTTCAGTTGAGTGCTGCTCCCCCTCTGTTAGTGATGGGCTTTGTGCAGGGCAGAAAAGTTGAAAACAGACAAGACTTTAAAGATCTTCTTGCCTGCTCTTCAGAGAAGTTTCCTCTCAGCACCTCACAGCGCTCTGAGAAATCCAAGTTGTGTGTTCCACGGCTGGTTTATCCAGACCTGTCCTTGGAGCTGTCATATGAGAAACCCACCATCATGGCAGTAAAGCCCCTGCTGCACCATGAGAGGCTGTACCCAGAGCTCCCCTCCGAGCCAGAGCTGGTGCCATTCACCAGGGAGCAGCTGAAAATC
>VYZR01074760.1:10219-26468 GCA_013400675.1 Oxylabes madagascariensis | reverse complement strand
TTTAGCCACGCTTTTCCCAAGGGCAGATTGCTTTCCATGCAAATTCTTAGAGATGCTCTTATGCCTAATTATTGGATTTCAGGAGCTTTTGTCATTTTGCAGGGATTGTTTTCTTCTTGCCTGGCTGCTCGCATTGAACAGATTAGACAGAACCTGCATTTCTGAGAATATTTTCTTTTTTAACCATTCGTACTGTATAAAATAAATTACACTGACTTTCCCACTCACATTTTTTTGAAGTAGCAAAGATAAATGCAAGTGGGACCTCCTACTAGATTTCCAGCGACAGCCTTTAAGAAAACTTCAATGTCATGGGAAATATCTCCAGTTTGATTTGTTTAAGCAAACCAACACGAGGTTTGTGCCTAAAAATCTTACAAGTGAAACCTGATTAAAAATAATAGCGTAACTCCCAGGCTGGGGGGATAAAAACCGGCAAAGCAAACACAGCGAACCTTGCATCGCTCCATAAAGAGCAAACCAGCCTGAAAAATAACGCTGGTTTTAATCGGGAGCTTCGGGCTGCTCGCCCAGGTAGAAGAGCCCCTTTGTTTGCGGCTTTTCAACTTCCCCACGTCCCTTACATTTGCTCTCTCCATCACCCTCCAGGCTGCCCAGCCCCTCTGGTGGCTCCCAGGGGATTCCAGTGGGCTGGTCAGGACTGTAACTCCATTAATTACCACGTATTACAGCGTGTTAAAGCCTTAAGAGAAGCAGAAATGCAACTTTCCCTGCACGGGGGCGGCTGTATCCATCATCCCTGCTCCACTCCTGATGCTGTCCCACCTCTGCCACCGCAATCAGGGGGCTCAGATTGTTCTCAGCTTAGCCCCAGCACTGAAAAGCACAGTCCCAGATCACACTCGCAGTTAGTTAGCATTTAGATAGGCTGGGACGGGGCCCTGTACAATAGGCATCAAAGCTGAACTCTTGGTGCAGCGAGAGGGATTAATTTCTTTAACCAACATGCCTGATCTGGCCTATCTCATTACCCTGCCTTGTCAGTGTCGATGTTAGATTTGATTGAAGATTATACCATTTAGGCCTTTCCCCTGCTTTCCACAGAAATCAGGCCTATTGAATTGCACATTCTTCCATGGGCCCCTGTCAATACTCAGTGGCCTGAGCCTCTAATTCTGCTTCATTTAAACTTCATCAACTTTTCCAATCAAGTGGAAGGATCTGAAATAGGCTCCGTAAGCAGAAAGGGCCTTTTTCCTTTTGTCAGATAATTTATTCTGTTTTCTCTTTCTCTCCCCCTCGCTTCCCCACCTCTTTCTCTTTTTCTTCTTTTCGCTCCCTTTCCCTGATGCTGAAAATGAGATTACAGTATTTAAATGACTATGATAATCAATCGGGGGACCTTGAGCCGAGATTGAGGTTAATTTTTCTTAGCAGAACAAAGAAGCGTGATGCCATCGGGGATTTGAAGGTGCAATCTGTGTTTCATGCTTGTATTCCTGCCCCCCCGCCCCCGAAACTGCAGTTTTAGGAGTCTTTTCTTGTTACTAACTATGCAGTTGTTGTGATTTTTAAGAGGAGAGAAGAAACGTAATTTTGGAGCTGATAAATAGCTAACAGCCTTCAATCAACGATTTTAATAGGAAAAAACAATTCACTTGCATGGAGAGACTGCAGATCTAATGAAAGTGTTATCATTACCTTATTTATTTTTAAATATACTTGGAATAATTTTCTGCAGTGCTAGGAATAGTCCTTCCAGCCTGCACACCAGACTTACGAACTTTTACCTGAATACCCCTTTTACCCAGCCACCCTTCCTACTTAGCAGCTTTCTTGGTTGCTTGGAAAAAAGTTGATGCTTTTGTCATGATTTTGCTAATCAGAAATGGAATCGCTTATGTTCATCTCAGAAGCTGCCTCGAAACGGCTTGTTAAGTCTTTAGATGATGTATTTTTGGTTGTAACACGCCAGCATTAGCTCACCTGGATCTTTCCCATTCCCTGCTCTGGGAGAGAGAAAGAGAAAAATATGCATTTCTTTGCTTCCATCCCAGCTGTCTTGTCAGTGCTGTTTTACATGCTGCCACCCAATGTTATCTTTTATTTGTGTCAGGAGAGAGGATTTGACAAGTTCAGTATACAATGTTCATTTGGCAAGGCAAATTTTTCATACCAATTTTGAGTAGAAAATGAAACCATCTTTCAACACAACGAGCGACATCATTTTTGGACAGACTTATTATGAGAAGAAGAATTGCAAAACTTTATTTCCCTGCACGATGCAGAAGAAAAACAAACCAGGAAATGAGACATTTAAACAAACAAAAAAAATTTCCAAACACGTATGAATGTTTGAGGCCATCAGTTTGTTTTAGAAATAAAAAATAACCACCGGATGCTGTCAAGTAGCTGTGGCCTCCTTTTTGTTAATCAGATGCTGCTGAATTTGGTTGCATCATAATGTAGCTTTGTTTCAAACCTTTTAAGCTGTCAGATAACTGGGGAAGGCAGACCAGACTGACTTTAGAAGTTTGTCAGCTTTTGCCAAGCAAAACAGAATTGGAGGTTTGGGAAGGGGCTCAGGGCCTGAGAGAGGGAGGGTCCAGGGGTATTTCAAACTGCTCTGGGCGTTTTGTCTCCACCCAGAATCCCAAATGTAACTTCTGGCAGCACTAAATACTCTGAACAAGCCAATTAATGGAAAAACCTCATTGTAAATTCTGCTGTCCCATGTGTCTCACAGCAGGTTCCTCGGGGATCAGGTTTTGTGTCTGACAGCCCCCCACCACAAAGGGCTTCTGCTCCATGACCAGGACTTGCTGGTGCCACTGCAAAGTGAGGGCCCAGGACGCTTAAATAAATATTGCCTGAGGAAGACCATGCATTAAAAAGGGCTGTCAAAGCTTCACTGGGTGACAAATTCATTTTAGCCCCCAGGACCCTGCAGGGTTGGGAGGTGCAGCCAGAGAGCTGTGTAGGATTGGGCTGAATGTCTTCCATGCCCTGCAAATCCACAGGAAACCTCAGCCCCCGGTGGGAATTGATGCTCTTTGGTGCCCCAGCTATGCTCCTCTGTGAATTTTACCCCCAACAAAAGCAGCAGCAGCCCCAAAATGTTCAGCCCCACAGATTTGGAAGAAGCTGTGTGTGTTTCAGGCAATGTTTTGCTCTAAGAGTTTTCTCTCTTTAAGCAAATGTTGACTCACCACGGGGAAATTAAAACTCCATTAGACATTGCCACAGTGCAAAACAGACCCCATTACAGCGGTCGAGTTGCAATTAATTGGTTTGCTCAGATATCACTTAATTCTGGGAAGGCACAGAGAGATGGGAAGGACAAGGCTGATCTAAACAATTATTTCCTAAAATAACATAATCTAAATAAACTAATGAAGTGATTACATAGTTATTAATCTAATATGAAGAAGAGTCAGAAGAAAATATTGGGTATATAACAATTTAGAAAGAACAGTAGAGTTAATACCATTCTGGTTAGACTCATCATGAGGCAATCAGCATTTGTGCTTAGGGATGGAAGCTGGTTTTGCAGATTAATTATATTTTGTGCTAAAAGCTGCCATTTCAAAGTGTCCCATCTTCTGCTTCTTTTGGTCTGTTGTTCATACTCAACTTTTCAACACGCAGATGGAAGGGACCACTGCTTATGAGGAACTGCAGGTTTGGGGGTTGTTTTGTTTTTTAAGTAAAGTTAATTTCAGAGTGTGAAATGTAAGGCAAAATAACCATAAAAAACAGGCTCCCTTGTGTGCAGATAGAATAATCAGCAATTTGAAAATATTCTGGCCCAGGGAGGGCTCTCCACAGGCAGTCCCTGTGCAGAGAGGCAGTGGGGAGCTGCATGCTTGGGGTGCAGCAGTGCCTTGGGTGCTGTGGGGGTCCCCAGGGCCAGGCAGGGTCCCCCCAGCCTGGGCCCAGTGCAGGGAGCAGATCCAGCCATCCCCACAGAGCTCCTCTGTGCAAAGCTCACTCCCTTGCATCATCAGGGTAGAGAAAGTATTTGGCTTCAGGAGAATAAATAACTAGGCCTTATAAGTCATTAAAAATGTATTACAAGAAAAATACAGTGCAGCTATAAATAGAAAACAAAACAACTCCTATATAAACTTTTACAATCGTTGCTACTCTGACTATTTTTCACTGTCTGGTTTTAAGTGAGTTTAGCATCTGTGATCTCTGGAGACTGAGATCCCTTGAAGCTGCAGCTCTCCTGGCAGTGCTCTGGCCTCTGGAAGGCTCCCCCCAGGTTGGGTGATGAGCTTTTGGTGACAGGAGCTCAGACTGAGCAGAGGTGGGGGCTGAGGTTCTGGTCAGTCCCAAACAGGAACTTTGGTGTTCCCCCTCTTCTCTTTTTTTTGTAAAGTGGAAATATTTTAATGTATATTTGTGACAGTCTGACATGTAGCAGTTACTTCCATAAAAGATATCACCACTCCCTGCGAGACTCCGCAGATACAGATCTTAATATGAAATAAACTCTATATAGCAAGGCATTAATCATTCAGTGATACATCATTACCGTCTCCCTTTTTGTTATTACTTAAAATAGTTCACATAGGTAACATCAAGCACTCAGAATAATTTTTAAACCTTTGTGAAGCAATAGACATAGTTTTTGAAGAAGCCAGTGTTATCTCCACATTGTGCTCAGTGCTCAGGTGAAGTCAGGAGGAGTTTGTTTTCAGGGGAGATGAACTGCACTTTGTGCTTTCACACAGTGTTAAAGAGATTTTGTCATCTGGTCTGATTTTCTTTTTGTCATGTCAAGCAATAAAGTGGAAGAATTTGGTGGTTGATGCACCTTAATGCAAAGGTGTATTAACCTTACTTTGCTGGTACCCACGGCAAAGAAGGTACCTCAAACTTTCAGCTAAATTCAGCTGTCTGATGTTCTGAGTTTGAAAAGTCAAATCCTGACTGCGACCCCACCATAAATACTCCACCACAGAGCACTCACAGCACCGAAACTCCCACGTGTAGCTAATAGGGTGTTTCAAGGGAAAGACTGAGCTGCCTTGGCTGGACAGTGATGAACAATTAGAGGTTGCAGGACCCAGGTGTACTGAAGAATCCACAGTTAAATATTCAGGTCAGGGAAAGTAGGCCACGGATCTAAATGGTGAATCCTAATAATCCTAATGGAATCCTAATAACCCTAACAGTCATGGAGGAGGCTATTTTGTGCAGCTGACATCTTAAAAAATGTGATGGTTTAATGTGTGAGAGATCTTGGGCTGCATCAAATCCCTGATTACAATGTAGTGACTCCAACTTGTTTGAAAATAAACCCAGGCACTGCAGTGGGGTCACTCACACCTTCATGGGTGTGAGGGAGAGCAAATGAGCTCTTCTGGATGCACACTCTGGACTGCACTCCCAGCTGTGGAAATTGCTGGCTGGAAATGCTGGCTGAGGGTTTCTTAAAAGAACAGACCCATTGACTTAATTTCTACAACAAATGTGAAATTCAGCAAGTGATAATTGAAAAAAGCAATTTCCTTTCCATGAAATGTGGGCTCTCGCTTTGTTTTCCTCCTAAACTCTCAAAATCCTCTTTTCTAAAAAGCTCCCCCAGCCTCTCTCAGCTGGGGTCTCCTTGCTCAACCCCCTCCTGCAAGGCTGTCAGCATCCCACAGTCCCTTTAATTTAGGAATTTAACAAGTAATTCGAAATTGGGATGCTGGAAAACCTGTGATCGTATCTACCATGTCTATCCTATCAGATGTGGTTCTGTGCTTTCCCTGCTCTGAAAACAAAGGGGAAGAGAGTTGAACACATGGTATCCTCAACTAGAAAGGACTTTGCTGTAAGAGGATATCGAGTTGTTTTGTAAACCCCAATATTACGCTTGAATTATGCCTGAATAAGGAGAAAGGACATTGTTAAAGAGCCCTAAACATTGACCATAGTGGATCTTCTTTCTTCCAAACCCTTCAGCGGCGTTGTTTTTGGCTGGTAATGATTTGGTATTGTATTTATAAGCCGTCAGGGTAATCCAGAGAGCAGCAGGAGGGGCAGTTGCCTTAAATAAAGCTTTACAATGCTGCTAATTAAAATGATCCTTCCTCTCCCTGTGATGACTAATGAGATAGAAAGAAGAACCAGGGAGGGTTAATGAAAATGTTGCTGTGAGAGTCCCTATTTTTAATTGGTCTTTGTAATGTTTTAATCTTCTTTATGGTGTGGAGGTGGATATGGAGAAATTTTTTTTCAACCTTTCTTGCACCGTGTAGCATGTGGCATTCAAAATGTCCAGTTCTAGCTTTATATTAGGGGTCTGTAACCACAGGTCTGAGGCAGAGTGTAGCCTTGAGGTGGAAGAAGCAATTTCAGACTTAACTGAGACCAGAAACAAGAAATGTGAAAGCTGGTTTTAAGCTCAAGCTTCCAAAGCTCCAAGGGAGCATTCGTACCCTGAGGACGGGGGCTAAGATCTATTGTGAAGGATTGGCACTGATGCTCAATAGTACTTACAGCTTTAGGTCATGATGCTCTGTTAAATGCAATATTTATCCCATGAGCATGTCACAGTTCACCTCAGATGTCAAGAATTCAATTAATATTCTATTTAATAGAACACACCATGACCTAACCTTTTAATACTCTTAGTGCGTCTGAGCCCTCCTTATTAGTGTCACTTTCCAACTTTCCTTCTCAGCTGATGCATCTCACAACAACTGGGATGGGGAAATTGGGAGCAGGGGGAGAGGGGAAGAGATTTAAATTACTTTTGGACCTCACTGTGAGGATTCAGCAGCTTTATCCCTTGTAAAACCTGGCTCTCAGTGGTTTAGCACACCCCGCTTTTCCCATTTTTAAGGGTTGACATTCTGCAAGTTTCAGGTTTCTGTCGATTCAAACCCACAAAAGGCACCACCAAATTTTTCATGGTTTGAGCTGATCCAGTTTCAAACAGCATTGCCCCTGCCTCATGTCACATTATTGAGCTTGGGGTCAGGGGAAACCATTTATGTGAGCAACACCTGCAGAATTCAATCTTTGGCTTCAAATTTTGTCTGTGCACTTTGGGGGTGGGTTATAAATACTCTGGGACTGGGAGATCAGCACTGCAGAGATTTCCCTGCATTGCATCTGGAAAGTGTCTCAGGAAGTGAGATCCCTTGGATGCACTATGATTTTACAGATCAGAATAGAAAATTGGAGGGCTCCTTCAGTGAGCAAGCAGGGCAGCCCAGTTCCAATGTTTCTGGTGGAAATCAGAGCCTCGGAACCAGGTTTTGCCATCCTTGTGTCACCTCTAATGAGCTACCAGCAGAAAGCCATAAAAACCAGTAAATCGTGTGTTTCAGATCATATGAATTAGAAGACAGGCTTAGTAATCTGGTGGGATTTATAACAAGCTTTTTTAAAGAACAGAATTAATTTTAAAAACTCCTAATTGGGATCTGCTTCAGGCTGATGTTTTTCTGTGTGAGACCTGCGTAACACATTAGAAATGGAAACAGCTTGAAAGCAAATGTGTTTTGAATTACTCTGTGTTGCTGTAGCCTTTACATTTTGAGAAGAATTAAAAGCCAAGTGTTTCTGAAGGCAGCACTTGCCTGCCTTGAGGCAGGCGGGCAGGATGGGGTTAGCACAGAGAACACCTGGGAGGGGGCCACGCTATTACCACCCTTGTGATTTCAGCAAGATTTGTTGGGAGGATCAACCAATAAATACAGAGCCTGTACTGCAGCTCCTTAGAGTGGGAGGAAGAACAGACATTGTGCCAGATATTTTCATGCAACTATATTCATTATTTATGCAGAAGAAGAGATATTTCAGGAAAACAGAGCTGAACCATGAGTGACAAGGTATCTTTCCAGAGCGTAGGGTGCAGGAAAATTGCACTGGGGTTGACAGCTTTTTAATGTAGAGTCTCTATTTCACTGAATTACTGCATGTTGGCATTTCAAAAGTACAAGATGACCTATTTATTAGCTGTGAATCAAACAGAAATTACATGCTAGAAAATAAAAAAGTTGTATGTTTCTTCCAGCTGGTAAGATGCTTATCCTACAGAAATAATATATATAGAGAGGAAAACCTGGAAACAAAGGATCATCAATCACAAGGCACTAAATTTAACGTTGTAGGACCTATATTTGTCATATAATATTGCAATCCTATGTGCTTGTTCCCTTACATGTGATGTAATATTAAATGTATGTGTGTCATAATACTTTAAAATTTCACTTTCCCTGCTCTGCTTAGGCTCCTATCACCCTCTTCCCTTTTGGAGAGGGAATAGTGGCTTGGAAACTTGGCTTTAACAGTAACATGCTTGTAAATGGGCAGTGCCAGAACCTCAGAGAAAGGTAACCAGCTACCAAACTAAATACTAGAAACTACCAGGCCATGCAAATGGAACATTTCCCTGTGCAAAAGGCAAAAGTGGGAGGAAAAACTGACAAAAGAGCCCAAGTAGTAGCCCTGCACTTTGCTAGAGGCAGATGCCACATCTGAAGGCAATACCAACAGCATGCCATTTGAAGAATGGAAATTCAGCTTTCCCTGGGAAGTTTGATGCCTTAGATTGGAACAAAGGGCCAGAAAGCAAACGCTACAATTGTTGGATTTGCAAATGACATTCAAATGAAGGTGGAACAAATTCTTGCCTTCTCTGCCCTCATGATCTTACATAAACAATTAGATAAGGTGCAGGAGCAAAAACGTCCAAGCACAAACCTGGAGCAGTGTCAAATGTAGCTTTAAGAGTGTATTTCATGTACCTTTTAGCTCAGAAAGGAAATAATTTTATACACCTCAATTTTTCACTTCAAGTATCACTATCAATATGAAAAGTAAACACTACTTAGGAAAGTTCAGATGAACTTGTATCTCATACATAGTGGTTTTATTTTTTAAAAGAATTAAAGTAAAAACCACAAATTGGCTGTGTAGAAAGAAGGTTGCCGGCAGGTTTCTTCTCAAACCTGGGAGTTTTGTACCCAAACCCATTCTGGAGTACCAGCTTCCAAAATCAGGGCTCTATTATACCCCAGTGACTATGGCCAAGAGCACCAAACTCATCCTGACTTTGCAATAACCATGTCCTGAAGAGGGCAATTGAGCAATAACCTCCCAAAACAATTATAATTTCTGCTAATCCATCCATGCAGCAGGAAAGGGAAAGATAGTGTTAGAAACTGCTGCTCCAGCTGCCTGCTTCAGAAAGAAATGAAGGAAAAATAGTACAAAAATTCCTGTTGACATATCTGAGACCCATTAGCAGAGGCACGTGGTGAACTTGATAAAGGCACCTTTGGTGCTGCCATTTTGTCCTTCTGGGAATCTAAAACAATCTTTCAACAACCTTAAATTCAAATCAGCTTTGTAATTGATCAGCACCACTTGCATAAATCTATTTTTACATATATATTCTCTCAATGTAATTGCAGGCTTACCAGTACAACATCTGCTTCCTCACAATAGCTGGATAAAGCATATTTTTAAATACATGCTGATCCAGGTACATTTGCAATAGAAGCAGGGCAGTTATTTCAGCTTTGCAAATTCATTCCAAGTGAACACACAGGATCTTGGGGGGAAAAAAAAATCTATACATTAGAAACATTTAATTGACCACTTGATGTTATCCCAGTCCCTCTGTGTTGAATCCTGAATGGTAAAACTTAACATGACTCTTTTTTGCTTGAATTATCCTCCTGCTCTTGCATATATACAAGCTACATGCTCTAATGCAAGACTCATACATTCGTCTTTGTAATTTATCTCATTTCCTTTGGAATGGTGTCCCTCAGTGGCTCAGAGAAAGTGGAGCGGTTGTTTTAATAGATTTGAGTTTTATCTGCCTCTCTATTTGCAGCAGGGCATAATAATAATAAATTATGATACTAATAAGTAGGTTGTGCAGAATGGACTACAGTGGTACCACTTCCCTCCCCCTCCAAAAAAGTAATTTATGGGTACATTCTTGTGACTTTAGGGGTGTAATAAATTATCAGGGTTCGTTTTTCCATCCAATTTGAGGCAGTGCAGCTGTGTTTTGCAAGCAATAAACTCTCTTGTTGTATTTCTTGGCTAAGCACTGAAAAACACAGTGTGATTTTTTTTCCGTCCCTTCCCAATTATTGTTGCAATGCCTGGTAGCTTCTCTGTAGTTAAGGGTTTGCCAGTGCTTCTATTATAAACCTCAATTTTCAGGGGCCTGTAACTTTGCTCTTTTAAATCATGGAGGGCTAGAACTTGGTGTACATCTCTGTCAATCGGGATGCTATTTTTCATGGAGAAAAAGGCAAATTTTTTGAGGAGTCCAGACCTCAAAATCTGAGCCATGTGTGGAAGTCAGAGACACATGGATGTGAGTAGCTGATAATGCTTGGATGCCTTTTCAGCTCCTGAAAAACCTAGGATCCCTCATATTTTGGGCACATCCTGGGGCAATATTTGGGTCCTAATTACGTTTCTGGCAATGTACAAGAAGGGTAGCACCGTGTGCCACTTTCCTACTGGAGGTTTGGGGATCAAGGACAAGTCAGCCACTTGCAGGAGCTGCCTCCTTAAAGGTGATGCCCTGCTGTTGAGCGCTGGCCCAGGGTTCAGGATGCTGAAAATACAGAGGGAGTAAAGGAAACTGCAGCAATTCACCCTTCCCAAGCACCCTCTTGCAGCCTCAGCCAACTGTATCGACCAAAATATTGTCAGAGGGTCTCTGGATTCAAGGAGAGGTTAAGAGTCTGCCTGGTTCCCATTCCCATTCCTGCCCTCTTTGCATTCAGCCTGACACAACCAAGGGTCAAAGAAGGAAGGAAGAAAATGAGAATATCCAACACCAACACCAGAACTGCACAATCTCTGCAGCAACCTCAGAGACCCGGGGCTAGGAAGGGCAGTGTGTGTCCAGCTCTGCCAGGGAACGGTGCATTCCTTCCCCCTCTGCAAAACCTGACTGGATGGGGGAAAAACCCACCTGATTTTCTGACACTGCTTTGTCCAGGTGCAATTACGCCCTGCATGCCCCACGCAGCCTCTGCTCTGCATTAGGGAGCCAAATACCTTCTAACACAAGGAACTAAAAATGATTGTGGGTTTCCAGGGTGCTCTTAGAGGGGGCATCATGGCAGGGAAGGAGCAGCTCTGAGCCCCTTTGTGCAGGCTGCTCTTCCAGCTGCTCATCTCAAGCTGCACAGCTCTGCCAGACTAATGCTGCTGCTAAAGCTGCCTTCTACGTGATCAGCAATTAAGCTGTGAAGTCAGCCCCTTAATATTATGTTAACATAGTTCAGTATATTAAATGTAAAACAAGTCATAATTTTTAAAGGTACCTCGGCTTACTGAGTTTAAATGAAGGCAGCAGTAGGACTATCACAACCATATGCAAATCACCTGCATTTTAAAGCTAACAATAGATTTTGCTTTATTGTTTTGGCATTTAACGAGTGGGAAAATAATAAATTAAGCCACATGGGGAATCCCTGGTGCTTTTACAAACTGAAGCAGTGCCCATTTGGAGAGAGAACATTCCCCATTTTTCTCCCTAGCTGCATTTCTCTTAACCCACCACCTTATTAAAGCTTATAGGGCAAAATTCTCTTCTCATATTCCTCTGGAAGCTCTTAGTCCACATTCAGCTCTCCCTACCTTCCCAGCTGTCTTTCATCCTGCCAGCTCTCTCTGCAGACAGGAAACAGAAGAAGAGT
The DNA here is from genome assembly GCA_013400675.1 of Oxylabes madagascariensis. Taxonomy (NCBI): domain Eukaryota; kingdom Metazoa; phylum Chordata; class Aves; order Passeriformes; family Timaliidae; genus Oxylabes; species Oxylabes madagascariensis. The sequence goes on along the minus strand of VYZR01074760.1, from coordinate 14,823 downwards.
AAAGACTGGCTGGGCCACAGGGAGTCAGAAGAAAGATTTTGTCATAGTTTTAGGAGGGTTACAATAGCTATTAGAGCACAGATGCTTTTTCTACCTGTTGTAATAGGGGATGCAGCTACCAGCTCAAGGTCCATGGGAGAGGCAGCTGCATCAGGCACTGGTCAGCAGAGTAATGGATCCATGCAGGATCCCAAACAGGGCCTCTGCAGCTGCCTGGTGTGACCCCACCCTGGCTCTCCGGAGTGCTGGGGCTCCTTGGGGCTGCACAGCCAAAGGAAGGAAGGGATTGAACGTTTTAGCAAGATGGCCTCTCTTGTTTGAGGCCTTTTTAAACATGTTTTTAGACTGCATCACACAGGACATGAACAAAAAAAATTAATTAAACAAAACCTAATTGTATTTTCATTTTAACTCCCCCAGCTCTTACTGATCAAAGCCCTGGGGCAAAAGGCAGGCTCAGCCATGAGGGTCACAGAATTATAGAATATCTCAGGGTGGAAGAGACCCATAAGATTGTTTGAACGGGCAGGGGTTGATCTTGCCAGTGGCAATGTTTGGCTCTCTTATCAACAGTCAGACATGCAGCTGAAAGCTGATCATATCATGGATGCTTGCTCCTGAATGCCATCCCGGATATGTCTTCTCCAGGCCACGTTTTTACAAAGTCACCAAAAGGAAAATACAGCACTTGGTTGCCTCCTCAGCTCCTCTGTGTGAACAAGCACAGCCCTTCCTTGTGCAGAGCAGGGGCGTTCAACACGTGCTTGTTTCCGGTATTATCTGTGAGAAGTATCAATTATGCACATCCATGAACATCCCCTGCACCCGCATTCCCCCAGGAACCCTTTTACCAACACCAAAGGATGGAGCAGAAATCAGGAACCAAGGCAAACCAGGCAGCCTAAAGTGAGCACAGAACTGCAGCATTAACTGACAACAGAAAATTGCTAGGCAGAGTGAAAATTTAAACAACAGGAACATAGGAAAATACTTTGAATGGAAACCTACAAACCTCAGAGAAGTTTGGGATGTGCCTGGGGATAATTCCTCAGCCTCCCTCTCATTGCTCTGCACAATCTCTGAGAAAAGCCCCCGTGGTCTTGGCACACACGTCTGTTTTCTGTCAAATCTGCTGTTTGTCCTACTCAGTGCATTTCATCAGAGGTGTGTAATGTTTGCTCTCACATCCTCTCAACAAGGGGAGATTGGAGGTAGAAGGTTTGTGCAGCCCCATGAATATATGAAGCACTCCACAAGGATTATGATTATTTTCATAATAATTCTCCACCCCTGCCTACGTTTGAAGTCAGGGATGTCTGGTGCTGAACCAGACAAGCAGAACACACACAAAAGCCCAATTAGCTCTGTATCACCAAAGCTCTTACAAACACTAATGCATTAATCATTGTAGAACTAAGAGATGAGCCCTGGTCTGTGCTCCTGGCTCAGTTCAGTCAGGTTTTAACTTGACTGATGCTGAGAGTTACGTGATGAATCTCGTCCATTCATCTCCACTGTGCAGGAGAGGGAACAGAAACAAAGGCAGAGCACCTCACTGGCCACCCTGACCTCAGTCCATGAAGTCCCTTTATAAAAACTGACCAAGTCTTAGCTCAGGAACAAGCACATCCTAGGCTCAGGTCCAGGGTAGCATCAATCCTCCATGCAATGCTTTCTGTTACCCTGTTAGAAAATCTAGATGTTGCTTAAAAACATGGAAAGTCTAAATATGACATTAGAATAGACAGGGAAAGGCTAAACAGCAAAATAAGTGTTTGGTTGTGTAAGAAATGCACAAACACACAAAAGCAAGCTGGCTCTAGGAAGAGCTTTTCAGATAACTTGAACATCTCTTAAAAAAATGGATTAAAATACAGATTCTCCCTATTATTTTTCAATAATAGAAGTGCAGCACAGAACAACTCACTAGTGCCACAAACTACTTTTTCATTCCTGTTTTTGTTTCATGCTTCAATATCTTCTTCCAGCTGCTCATGTCTCCTTTTCCTTCTCCTCACTTTGATCTATTAGTTTTCCCCAGAAATGGGGCTTATAAATCATTGTAATGCAGCCCTGGGAAAGACGGTGCTTAGTGCAGGGAGAAATACATTGCAGCTAACAGCCACGGCAGGGAGGAAAACTCTCACCTCGGAGAGGGGCTTTGGCGACAGGTTACGGATGGCGCTGGGTTATTTTATGGCTGCATTCCTGCCATCAGGGGCAAGGCCACAGGGAGCGCTGCCTGCACCCTTCACAATATTTCAAGCTTCCTTCTGCAGGCAAAAACAAACCGCCCAGGGGCTCGCCAGGGAAAGGAAGGGAGGAAAAAATTGCTAAAAGGAGGGGAGGGGAGGCAGGACAGGTGGGGATGGATCGCTGGGTTCCTGCTTTTGCACCATCGCATCTTTTTTTAATAAAAAAAAAGAGACGTTCGTGTCTCTTGCACCCTGACAAGATGCTAATTTCATGCAGGTCCCATCCATTGGCAGCAGTAGCAGGATCCAGCTCGCCCAGGAACATTTCCACCCCTTTGTGGCAAGGCTTTTGTGTTCCCATTTTGTACTTGGGAAACTTTGTTGGTGGAGGACCTCAGGACAAGGCTGAGCCCCGTGTTGTCACTTGCTAAAACTGAGGGGTCCCACAGGAGCCACCCCTCCAGTGCTGCCCCACTTTGATCCCCATGAGAGCAAATGCAGGTGTTGTTTTTGTTGTTCAAAAGTCTTTTTGTATTTGAAACCTAAGGACTGAGCTTCTCTCCCCAGTCAGGATTTTTAAAGTTGGTGATTGTTATTAAAAATATCATCCAGGATATGAAGTTGAGAGCAGTGCAAGGCTGGGCCCCAGGTCACAGGGTGATCTCAAAACAGCCCAAATGGGTGCAAGGGATGTTTTAGTGTTTGTGGCACAACGTTGTGGCCAACCTGGGTGAAGGTCTGAGCATCTTCCCAGCAAGGGGACATCCCCTGAGTCCCCTCCTGAGAGTAAGGGTTAGTTCTAAATGCAGAAAACCCAACATCATCACACAGCCAGAGAGACAAACCTTCGTCAGCAGAGGTTTCTATACTTATCTCCTGCCCTGGAGTGCAGCGTGGATTAGGGGAACCCACTGCCAGCCCTATTTAATTAGGGAGGAAATCATCATAAATTCCTCAGAGCAGCTCAGTCACATGCAAGCCACAGGCACTTCGAAGCACTTGCTGTGTTTTTAGGATCACCAGTTCCTAATAAGACCACCCCGGGCAGACACACCATCCTTTAGTTCTGAAAGCACACAAAAGAGACACCATGCTGGAATCTTACTTCTATCTTTAACAAAGCATTACCCCCTCCTCACCCTCTTCCCCATAATTGCCTTGTTATTGTCATTGGTGCCATTGTTCATTGGCTCGGCCCTAGAGAGGCCCGAGGGAGCACTTCTGCCTTAGCTAAACCAATATCTCCTGCAATAACCCCCTGCAGTTTCCCCTTTGCTATCCCATGTTGAATAAATCCTCCATCTCTGTTTGCTGAATGATCATAAAGATATGATTGAAGTTTCAGATTTATGGTTTCCTTCGAATCGAGGAGCAACTCCAATAATGCCAGAGCCTGTTTGCTGACTGCTTTCTGACAGGATACACAGAAAGGGAGATTTGTTAGAGCAAAAACAGGAACGCAGAGATTAGAGNCAGGTGGTCCTTACTGTCAGCCTCAGGCTCCACATGCCATGAGTTCCCTCTGAACTGTGTTCCTGCAATCCTCTGGATGCCCGGGGATGCTCTTTAGGGAGTGCAGAAAAACCCTCTGGCTCCTATGGGAGAACATCCCAGACATTTCCTCTGATCAAAGCACCAACACCCAAAAAAAAACTACTAAAGGGGCACTGCACTTACAGAGAAAAGCAGCTGCCTCCTGAGGACACCCAGCCTTGCACCTCCCTGCTGAGGCAACAGCCTCCCAGGGAATCCGGTGCAGGATTGTGACCTTCAAGTTGGGATAATTATCACCTTCCCCAATGCTGTTGTCTTGGCCTGGGTGTCCTCCTTTTCCTTCAGCCCATCCCAGCAGCATTTAGCGAGCCATCTTCATTATACGGCTGGATCCTGGGAATTGCACAGCATGGAGCACATTGCTATTCACATTCAGGTCAATATTAGTTTTTTAATGAATAAACCACCACAAAGCTGCAGTGAAAACAAAGTTTGTGACTTTGGTGTCAAAAATCTGAACAGAGCATCCAAAACGCCTTCTCTCAGCCTTGTGGCCGCAGCACATTTGCTTTTCTCTGATTCACAGCCATTTATGCTCATTGCCACTTCAACAAAAACCTATAAAACTCATACAGCGTGATGCAGTCCTAAATTAAATGCACTTTAACATTGCTATATAACAAGGGAGTCTTTGCTCTTTTAAATTAATGCATGCAGCTGAGAAGGGGACCTTTCCTGGAAAATTTATTCTGCTTTATTTGGAGNTTAGCATTTAAATAAATAGCTGCGATGTAGGAAATTAGAGAGGTTTACAGTCTGAGGCAGCAGCATAATGAAGGAAAATACCACAGCAGCTGAACAGGGGTTGGGAGAGATGTGATGAGGCAGAGATATTTTTTTTTTTCCCTTTTACCT
>VYZR01074756.1:62241-74760 GCA_013400675.1 Oxylabes madagascariensis | reverse complement strand
GCCGCCCCCGCCCCCCCCCGCCTGTCCCCCGTGGGCTCGCCCAAGGGTCGCCCCTCGCAGTCCCACCACGACTACGTTTCCCGGCGCGCCCCGCGGGCCAGGGCCGTACCGTGTGCGAGGCGGAGGGGGAGCGGCGGGGCGCGCGCGGGTTAAGTGCCGCCGAGGCGGTCGGTAAGTGCCGCTCCGAGCGCCGGCCGAGCGCCCGGGCCCCCCCGCCCTCACGGCCCTCGCGGCCGCCTCGGCCCGTGGCGGGGACTCCGGGCCCAGGCGGCGAATGCCGCCCGCAGCTGCGGCCCCGGCGGCGGGGACCCGGTTGTCGCTGGGCTCGGCGAGGCCGGGGCTGTTCGTGGAGGCGGGAGCGGCGCGGGGCGCGGACGCTGCTCCTGGAGACCTGGCCCGGGCCGAAGGAGAGCCGAGAGCAGGCGGCGCCGGCCCCTCGTGTCCTTCACGGGCAGATGTCGGGCGCGGCGGCGGACGCGGGCTCGGGGGCCGGAGCGGCCTGGCCGGGGCTCTGAGCGGCCCTGGGTCCCCGCTGCCCTCGGGGCGGTCAGCGGTCGCCGCCGCTCCCCGGGCCTGGGCAGGTGGCGGTGGGGTCACCTTCGGGGCTCCGGCGGGGAACCGACCCCGTCCCGGCTGCCCCTGGGGGAGCAGGAGAAGCCTGGCTGTAACGCGGGGGACACCAGGTGCGCCGGGCTGTGTGAAAGTCAAAGAAGCCACCTCACCTAGGTGAAAAAAGAGCTGGAGGTGATCTATCAAGGCAGGGCCTAATAACAGAGGCAGTGACATCCCAAGGCTTCTTTCACAGCTGACAGGGCCCTCAAGATATCCCTAGGGGTGTCGTAATGGCTCATTTACATGGAAAAGGCTCCTCTATGTCTTATGCAAAACTTTGAAATACAATTTACTTCAGAGAATTCTGTTTCTGTGCCTTATATTGGAGGGGTTTTAATGATTCCTTTTTTTATTGCTACAACATGCTAAGCATGAAAGCAGGAACTTTCTTGCTGAAGAATTGAGCTTTGCTGCCTGTTTATTTGCTACCTAAAGTTCCCATCTTCTGTTCGTGACGTACAGCTGGCGGGTATGGCAATAGATGTGATGTAACAAACTGCAGATTATAGCTTCAGGTAGGAATAAGATGCAAGAACAGATGGACCTGCATCCTGCTTTCAATAAAATGTTCTTTTAGTAATTGAGAAAGTGAAGGAAAAAATAATGAAAAAGAGAGGCATATTTTCTGTTAAAAAAATGTCACTGCACCTTTCACTTTTCAATAAATGAAATTTTACAGAAATGTACAAGGATCACAAATGGTTTAATTAAAACACTTTGCAAAAAATTACTTTTGAAGGTGACAGAGGATACAAGAGATCTCTGTACAAAACATATCGATCCTGCTGGAAGAAACCCCAAAATTCCTAGAATTTCAGTGAGGCAGGAGAAGGAGGGCAATGGGTTTTTTTTGTGAAGTGCTTGTACCTTTGGCTGCAGTCAAGAGCCCAGGTTGAGTTTGATCATAGATTCAAAGGAGTTCTGGTCAGACAGCTACCCATTCTGACAGGAGAAAGAGCTGGGTTGCTGCAGGCAGCTCTGACAGGCACTGACAGAATATGTCTCAGCTTTTCTGCCTCACAATTACCTAGGGTTTGTAAGGAAATAAAAGGAAGTAATAAAGTTTAGCTAAGGTTTATGTACAAAGGTCTCTTGTGCTATATTAGCTTATTTTGCTGATTGTGTTCTTGTGAACTGTTTTTGAATGACTTGATCTGTGTCACTGCATGTGTTTTTTGGTTACAAGGCTTTGGAGAGAAAGGGCACAAGCCAGACTGACCCTGCTAAAGGTTCACAATGAGAAGTAGGCAAGTTTCTCAGGCAAGCCTAGGAGCTGGAGGATTAGTAGAATCCATCTTGATGGGGTAAGAGCCTGCACTATGTCAAGGGTGCTCTTGAGAGCTTGCAGAGAAGTGACAGTACCTTTTGATTTGTGGTAGAAGCAGAAGGGATGGTCAGTCATACTTTCTGCCCAATACCAGCCATAGGAAGAGGAAAGAAAAATGCACCTAATTCGTTGTTATTTTTTTTTTTGTGTCTGAGTCCTCTATAGTGACATAAAGAAATGGAAAATATATATATTAACATGTAATGAGTTACATGTTTATGCTACTTTATATACTGCAAACAATGAGTGTAGTGATCTAAAGTGCTTAGTGTGGGAAATGTGTTCATTCCCCACCCTCGTCTCACAGAAAATAAGTGGTTGAGAAGTGTCTCACCCCAGGCCTGTATTGGGCCTGTGACAGAGCTAGGAATAGGCTGTGGATTCCTGCAGATGGCTGTTCTGCCAGTACATTCCCTATTTGGCACTTGAATGGGATGGTGATAACAAGAAAACAAATCTCACTTGGTCACTCTGATCAGGTCCCCCATCCCCTGCATTCTCTGTGGTTGTCTGGCATTGACTGCTGGAGTGGCATGCAACCTCCTGGGATGCATTGCCTCTTCCTAGACCACTCATCATCAGTGTGGAACTTTTAAAACTAGCCTGGCAGAGTTTCTAACAAGCTTTGGGTGTTTTTGATGTTGTAAGAGCTCTTTTTAAACCCTGGTTTTTTATATCTTCTGTTGTCCCCTTAAAATCTGCCTACGCTGTGATATCTTTGAAACTTTGTGTTAAGAAGTGCCTGTTGATAGGATCAGAATTGACTTTTGGTGATCTCATGCTTCCTTCTGTCTGTCCACCTATTGTGTCTCCTTGAAAAGCCTTTGGGATCCTGAATAAATGTTTTGTTGCACATATGCAAGGTCTAGCAGTGAGTTACTTCTGGATTTGTGGCCAGCAGACACTGTTGAGTTAGGAATAGCAATGAGCAACTTGCCCTCAGTTGCTGGGTGATTGCATGAGCTCTTGGCTGGGGCGATGCTAGCAATGTGTCATTAGGAAAGGAGCAATTAAAAATTGGATTGCCAGGTCCTCTGGGACTGTAGGCATCAGATCACTAAGTCCTTATCAGATGTTACAGTTGCTGTTTTGTGTCTCAGCAGGGTTCATCAGTCATGGCATTAAGGGCCTTGAAATTTGCCTCATTGACAGCAGCTGCTTCTGGCATCTATCTATATGGAAACAAGTTCCTGGATCCTAATGATTTTGGAGTTGTTCGTGTGGGCCGAGCCATTGCCACAGTAAGTTCTACCGTAGCAATGTGCAGGAAGAATCCTAGATGGGTAAGGGAATTGAAGTTCACAAGAACTTGGGATTTTTTGCATTCCCTGTCTGCATTTTTCAGTTGGCAGCTGGCTTAGGAAATCAGAATGTCTGTAGGGAGCTCTTCAAGTCCTTGACACAGTGGGGATAAAGGAGGTGAAAACGTGGAATACATGTAAGGAGTACAGCTGTTGTTTGCACATTTTGGAAAGAGGAAAATGGAGATACTGAGCTGCAGAGAGCTGTCTCTGCTTCCCTGGATAGGGTGGGTCCTTCAGAGCAAGGGCTCATTTTGGGCCCTTCAAGCTCAGTCGCCCAGGTGCAGTGTCCTGCTGCCTTTTAAGAGTGCCTTAGTTCAAACCCTCTTCTCTGCATATGCCATTTTTACATTTTGTTATAAGTATTCTGGTTGTATTGATAAACTAGGGTAACCATTGCCCTATGACCTAGATATGAGATTTGGGGAGAGAAGGACTGGTGTTTTGAGGATCATGCTCAAAGCAAGAGTAAAGTGAGGATGGGTGATTACATACTTCTGAGATTGGAGTGGTTTCCAGATGTGTAAAATGAATGCTACATCTGCCTAGCATCACTGATATTTCTCAGAAAACTGGGAATGGAGACTGCTGCCTTCTCCTTGACGATGTTCACTGATGAATCCATGAGCAGCCAGGAGCATGGAGAACAGAGACTCTGGAGGGAGTATCAGTCTCCCTGTACCTCACTTGCATTATACATCTGTCACTTCAGGCCACAATCTCCATCATTTACAGACCCCCGGTGGTAAGCAGCTGTCTGTCTGCATTTTCTGTGACTTTTAAGCACTTTGTTAATGAGTTTTACAAGGATTTAGCTCCTGAGGGCAGATGCAGTAAGAAACAAGCTCTATGGGTTGGCTCAGGTGCCATGTGTGTGCAGCATCATAAACTGTTGTGAAAAATGAATGTTTATTTTGAAAGGGTGAAGGCAGAAATACAAACTGTAATCTTTCCTTCTTTACTTAACAAGTGCTAAGCTTCATGCTCTGTCCCTGACCATAAGGTAGTGCTGCCTGGTGGCAGGGAGCAGGTCTTTCCCTGCTAAAGCACAGGAAATTGAGGAATGGAGAGGGAATGCAGCTTCTTGTTGCTGGAGGAGAATCTGTTATTCAGGGTTTTTGGGTTCTCCAATGTGTCCTTGAGTTCCTCCTGTTTGACTAGTGTTTCTCAGTCTTTCTTAAGGCACTGTTTTTGTGGTAATCTACTGTTTAAGTCAAAAATAAGTGAGAAGTTCCAGTGATGAGGCTCTGCAGCTGGTCTGTGTTTTTTTGAGTGATGGTGAAAGATTACTTTCCTGAAGAATAGGAAATAGGGGAAAGGAAATATTCCTTGCTTTAGATGATGTCAAATCACAGACATGGCTGACTTTCATGCCTTCAGGGAGGTCACAAGTCACTGGCTGTAAAGTGCTTCACTGGTCCTGCTCTTAAATGCATTAGAGGATTCTGCACCCATAGCTGCAAGCAGTGACCCCAAAACCAAGTCACCAATGCTCAGTCTTCTGTAGGTGATGGCAGCATGTGATTAAATCTGTGTCTATACTTTTAAAAAAGATTGTTCCATCTCTTTCTGAATTCTCTGTTTCTTCTGGTATGTATGACTGCATGTGTTTGAGTTGCTTCTGAGAGATTCATTAGTCTTGCTGCACCAGTGGCCTCTGCCTTCCCTGCTCGTTGTTGGACAGTTAGAAATCAGCTCTCATCTGAGCACAGGCAGCCTGGACTGCTGTCATTCCTTAGCCATGGACCAGGTGAGGCCAATGGAGCCGACATGTTTACTTCTAAGAAGCTCAGTTTTGGGATTATTCTTTTTGCAAATGAAAGATAGATCTCTGTACCAAACAAGTGATTTGGGATATTGGATATTGGTGACATCTACATGTACCTAAAGTATCTGTCCTTCAATCTAGCCCTGCCCTGGCTTCTTACCTGGATACTTGACTCCATCATTGAACCACAGCCAGACAAAAGCAGACTGTAATGAAGAGACTGCAATTCTTAAAAGCTATTAAGTTCAGCAGCAGCAGACACAAAACTTTTAAGACAAGTTACAGTGGGACAGACAAAACAAAACTAAAGAGAAACCTGGAGAAAAGAACGCATGAGGCTCAAGGAACCTGATGTACAACTATGAGACTCTGGACAGATTTCATCTGAGTTTGATTAGAGAGATTTGAGTCTGGTTGTATTTTAAGCATGTTGGTTCAGTAGTCCTTTGCAGACTCCGTAAGAAACTTGATTAAGCTCACTAGCAGAAAATTTCTTTTTAACACTCTGTTGAGGGAACTGGCTCTTATGTATAGATAGACAGCTATTCAGGGGGACCATTGTGCCATGACTTGTAAGATCTGAGGATAGGTTTAGGAGCAGTGGGAGAGTGTCCAGTGTTGAGAGTTCATTGATACCAAGTGGGATGTTTAACACTGGGCAGGATGCAAGCTCAGTGAAAGTAATCTGGCATTTGTAAAGGGAGGGATTGGTTGATTTTGTATATCTTTTTATAACTTGGAGCTTCAGTCTCACACTGTAACAAGAATGACAGCACTAGTCTTGGATGAGAACAAAGTCAGTGGTGTGGGCAGCATCATGCAACAGAGCGTTTCTGTATTCTGGTAAAATTAGAAACCTGGCAGAGCCATTGTGCATTTGCTGTATTCTTTGGAGAGTATACGAGTTGTTTTGGTTATGTGGAAGGAACATTCTGTGCAGTAGCTAGACACTGGGAGGGATTTGGCAATGTCAGAATTGCCTATCAGGATCATCATAATATTAATTTAGTGTTTAAGATTACAGTGTAATTAGCAACCGCTTAATTAATTCCCTCTTTCTTTGTAATACAGGCCAATCTGTTAGCTGCTTCTTTTTGAGTTGGAGGTGATAATTACCCTTGTGGACCAGAGATAAAATAAGAACCAACTCAAGCCTTCATGCAAGACTGATTCGAACCTCCCTCCACTTCAAAGTTGTTCTTTGAGGTTGTGAAGATGCTTTGAAAAATTTTTCTTCTGAATGGTCTCTGTAGCTGTGCAGCTCCTGAGTTCACCAGGGGCAAGAGAGCCTGAAAAGCCAGAAAAAAAATTTGCTGTGTTCAGTTTACAAATTGGAAAACAGGAAACATGAGAAACCTAACCTCCACAAGGAGGGAATATGTCTGTTTGTTACTAATTCCCAGCTTGGTCCACTCTTGGATGCATTTCTGAGCTTTTGACTCTTTCCCTATTGTCAGTTCTGCTGGCTTTTTCTCAAACCAGCTTTGCTTCCCTTGCCTCCCTGGCTTTCATGATATGTTGACTGTACTTTGTGCCCTTCCTGGGCCTGTTTATGGTGAAAGGTGAGGCTAGTATCCTGTGCCAGAATGGAATGCTACCCATTCAGTAGGGAGATTTGAGGGAAACTTGACTTTCAATGGGAGTTATGCAAATGGTTCTTCATGGTAAGGATCTTGGAGTTCAAATGGCACATAGTGGACAGGCTCCTCTAGGTGTACATTCCCTTCTCTCCCTCTAGACATGACCTCTGTTTCTCTCCCATTCACTGATGTTCTGACTGTGGAAAGAGTGGACCTTTAGTGATAGGAATTGTGAAATACCCTAGATCTATTTTCAGAAATCATTAAGGCACTTAAGAATATAAGTCCATTGTCCGTGGCAATGTCTAACTAACAGGCTTGAGCTGGATCCCATACTATGGTTTTGTAATTGGGTATTTGACCCTTTGGCCCTATAGTCCTTTGTGCAGTTGAACATCTTCAAAAGTACTGCTACTTGTGCTAATCTGAGTTTGTCTTCAGTCACTCTGTTCCCTGCTGTGCCTCTACCCAGAGCAAGCTGGTTTGGCAGTTTGGAGCTGTGAAGTGTGGGATAACTGAGGGGGCACAAGCAGAGTCTGGATGGCCTCTGTTACTAGTGGCAGACCTTACTGTGGAAACCCCAGATGGCTGACTGAAGATGGGAGTCTGCTGTGCAAGGTGCTATACAGAGATTAGGAAAATGCTTTGAGCATCTCAAATAGAAGATAGTATAGAAGTGTCAAGTGTTGCTTACATATATAGCTACGTATCAATGAGGCCCCTGCACTTCTTTTTATAAGTGTTCATTGAAATTAAAATATTTTCATTTAGTGTATTAATGAGTCTGTTGCCATAGGCTTCACTGTGGAGCATGAACTTTGAAGCCTAAGGTACATTCTCTTTAACAGAAGTCTTATTGTTTTGATAACTGTAGAGCTTGCTTAGCGTTTCTGGTTTCATTTGCAGACGGCAGTAATCACCTATGATTACCTCACCTCTCTTCGGAGTGTCCCATACGGATCAGAGGAGTACGAATTCCTCAAATCACAGGTAGGTAGTAGCACTGAACTGCATTCCTTGGAAATGGTAAGGCACAGGTGTGTTGCTGTATTGCTGTCAGCTTAATAATTCAATATGCTTTCTACCAGATTGCCAACAGCAATATTAGATAACAGCCCCGTATTAGATCAGCATCTTGCAGGACTTCCATTGCCCAATGGAGAAGGTCCTTTGTCAAGTGTAGCCATATGCATCCAGTGCTCACTTAAGTGCAATAGAGACTCAAGTCCTTGGTGTATGCATTTGGGCTCTGTTGCCAGATCTCTGCTGCCCAGACTGCTGGTGTGGCTGTCAGCTGCTGACAGTGGCCTGGCAGTGCTTTCTTATTCTGCATATTGTTTGATAATGACCACTACATGAAGGCTGACTGATTTAATTAAAAGGAGTGTGTTGAAAAGGGAGTAACAGAGATGAATCAGACTTGCAGATCTCTGAGGAAATGTGAATTGTGCAAAGAAGTGCACATCTCATTGCAAAATACACTGTTGTGTTTTGATATCAGTAATTAGCAATAATAGCAAAAACATTTCTAGTGAGAAGGAAGACAAGCACCCCCACTGCTCCTCTCAAGTCTTGTGCTACACCTTTCATTCCAGCTTACAGCCCTATAGTTCATTGAGCTGTGAATGACACCTGGTTTTAGTTGAGTGCTTGTGATGTATGTTAGCCAGGGTTTCTCTGCTATTTCAGTTCAAGGCCTCTTTGGAGTGGGAAGTACAGCTTGTGCCAAATTAGGCCAATCTGCATAGTGTGTTTGAAGTAAGTAGTATGTAGTTTCCTTGAGTGACACCCAAGTTGTGCATTATCAGTACTGTGAACAGCTTACCATTTGGCAGAATTTGCAGCAGCTGTTGCAAATTCCTCACCTTTTGCCATGTATCTCTATGGTTTCGTTAGCCTCTGTTATGCAGGTTTTGATGATTTGTCAAGCCACGTTTCAAGCAGCCAGAAAGGGCCCTGTTTGCTCGCATTGCACAGAGCTGTGGCCTCCCTGCTTGGCAGCCAGGACTAGCTGCCAGGACTAGTCAGCCCCTGCATGTGGCAGAGCCAGTGGCAAGCACAGCATGCCAGAATGGCCAGCTAGCCTTCAGCCACATAAAGGGGCATGAGCTGGGAGAGAGGAGGAAGTCAGCACAGGCATAGCATGAATTAGTGAAACTCATTGACCGGTGGAGGCCGGTCCTACTGTTGAGAGGTGTTATGGGGTGCCACCACTGAGCCTGGCAGGAACAGCATTTGTGGGCTCTTCAGCAACAACCCCGTAGTGCTTGTGCTAGTGAAGCATCAGTTTGGCATGGGAGATACTTTGGATATGGACAATTGCACACCAAACTGTTTATCTCGGTTCACTTTTAAGTGGACGGCAACCAAGTCTTTACCACCTTGCAGCTTTTTTAACTCTCTGTGGCAGCTGATTTTGTTGGTCTTGTATTAGCTCAGAATGACTTGTAAGAAGTTACCCCATTGGAGTTGGTACTTAAGATTAGTCACTGGATAGGGCCAAGAGAATGTGAATGCCTCTCCCAAATAAGTGTTATGTTTTTTAGCAATACTTATCCAGATGTTGCTTCTACTAGCTTCTCTCTTGGATAGATCTCTAGTACTCTCAGCCCTTCATTGTACTCTCTTTGTTTCTGTTCTTCTAATGAGGCTGGCTTAACTTGCTCTTCATATACTGAGAGTTTGTAATTTTCTTCTAAGCATGTGTATGAATTAGTCTTTGATTTCCAGATGCAGTTTTGGTGCTGTGCCTAGAAGAGAGACTCTGTGAGGCAGGGTGTACGTGTATGTGTGTGTGTGAGTGCGTGAGATTTGGTGACCATGGGACTGCTGATAGTGCCAAAAGGTCTGAATCCGGTTTTTGTGCCTCTGTCTCCAGTGTTGCAGTGCAGGTGCATATAGGTCTGTGATGTGCTTGCAGCTGGAAGTTGAAAAACACTTTTTCCTATGGATCTCCTCCTGGTACTCAGCATACTAGAGGTGCTACTCCAGGGCAAATAATGCTTAACATGTTCCCCATGGATTCCTAGTGAGACATTGAACTGGGGTCTCTAAATTACCCATGAACTTGCATGAGAGATGGGAAGGTTCAGTGGCAGCACCAGTCCCTGAGCCTGCTGGGGCCAAACAGGGACATAGTCATTAGGAAACAATTAAATGCAAAGCAGATTAAGAAGGAAATGACGTCCCCAGGGACTTCTAGCCAGGTTTTTGCTTAGCTCCATGGAATTATCTTCAATTTTACTATATATTTCTGTCCCTTGTGAACCACTTTTGATGCTAATACTCTAAGCCCCTCAGTTCCTCAGTTCCCAGCACTTTTTTATAGCCAGCAGATGGGGAGTGTTTTACTACTTTCCATGAGGTGGCAAGCAGTAGATGGGAATTCACTGTGTGTCTTGAGGTTAGTTTGCATCTCCCTGGATCTCCTGTCAACTAGGAGATGTGAGAACCCACTTGCCAGATGGCACACATCGCTGTCCCTCAGCAACAGCCATTTTTCATTCCTGCTTCTGCCTGAGGCAGAGATGAACCTGCTTATGTGCTCGGGCTTTATGTCCTTCCCAATGGTTGCTTTCATCATTGATGGCTCAACCACATTGGAAACTCAATCTTTCTCCTAAGTTAGCGGTCCTTTCCTGATGTGTGGGCCCTTTTCTTGCATATGATGGTACTGCCAGTGTACTGATGTCAAGGGCAGTGGTAGCCATGGTTGGCTCCAAGACATCGTATGTCTGTAGGTCTAGTGTCAGGAGCATTAGGGAAGGTATGACCTTTCTTCATTTTATGTCTGTTTCATTAAATGATTCTGGACATCTTTGCACATGTAAGCTTGAGCATTTCTTTTCTTTTCTACTCCTGCTTGCATTGGGCCAGAGGAAGAAGGAGGGCAGCCTGCTCAGTGCCGTTTCCTTACCTATTGTTTTCCCAACAAAAATTTTATTCTATAGAAGGCTACATTTCTCTGACATTCTTCTGCCTCAATAAGTGTTGACTCTTCTCAGTGTTTGTCTCCTCAGTACCAAGTCAGCCTATCATGTGACATTTGCAGTGGTGTTCCTCTCTGTGTAGCATCTGGATGTCTTGGCTGACACTTCTTCATCACTGGCACCAGTTTCTATTGATCCTGCTGTCAGTCAGGAGGTGTGTCACAACATGCAGTTTGTTTAAGGGCTGGTATCAATGGAATTCTGAGTTGTCAGTGTGGTAAGAGGGTTGCAATGGGTCAGTTGTCTTGCAGATTTTGGCACAAGTGGCCACAGTTGAAAATCTTGAGCAGGACATCTTTTTGTTGTTTTTCTCTGTAAGACAAAAGGTTACTGCTGTGAGTTTTGGTTTTTTTGTAATGAAGAGGAGACAGCAAGGAGAAAAAAGGATCTGTGGTCAAGGTATCTCAGAAGACAGTGGGAATGTCAGAGAAATGTNTGTGCCACCATCATGCAGAATACCATTACTTGCTCCTTGAGGCTCTTCCTGGCTTTGCTATATTTACTTCTCACAGTGGAGTGAGTATTTTCAAAACGAGTTTTGTCTCATGGTGAAGTTGCACAGTTGAAGGATCTTGGAAAGAAGAGGAATGAATGTATGTGTGTGTGTGTTTTCAAAAATAATGTGCAGTTTCTGGATAGTTTAGGCCAATTAAATAGCCTGTGTCTTTGGACTTCCCTTGTGATTCAGTAACACTGTGTGCCTTAAATATTAAGTGATGTCCTAAAATCGTTTCTTCCTGATGGAAGTGGACTGCATCTGCAGAGAGAAGTCCTCAGGAGCTCTCCATGGCATTCCTTCAAAAAGGCAACTGTGAATGGGGACTGTTCTCCATCACAGCCAGTGTGTCCAGTGGTGGGTCTACTTGTCCTTCAGCCTCTGGTGAACTGAGGTGATAAACAAATGAACTTTCCTATGAGACACGGAATAGCCATTAGGTGGCAGTGACTTTCTGTCACCAAACTAAATGGGAACCAGTAATAGAGAGGTGAAGAGCTTTAGAGCCCACCCACAGTCCCTGAACTGATGAAGTTTGGTTGCCCTATTATGTGCTCCCCAGGATGTCTCTTCATCTAAAAGGCATGGTCAACACTAATGCAGTCTAAAAAAACTACTATCAGGGCCAGCTGGTGGCTTGATGACTCTACATTTGAGCACTGCTGTCTAGCAAACTTCCTGCCAACACATAAAGCATGAAAGCTTTCCACCAAAAACATAACAAGCTGTAAAATAAATCTTATAATTATAAGACACTTCCTTTTCCTCCTTGTACTTTCTGGAGTGGTGTCAGCTGAATGCTCTGGCCGTAGCATCTCTAGGTTTTAATTGTGTAGCATTAAAAAGGTCCGTTTTTTGTGGGATCTGTGCCTATGAAACTAGATGTTCTTCAGTCATCTGCAGTGATTTATTCAGAGAAATGGGCCATCTACTGTGACATTTTTGAAGAAGGAAGGAGAGAAGTGAGGGTAAGGAGGCAGTGCCTCATTTATTGCATGTTTTTTCCTGGCTGTGCACGCTCGTCCCTGAAGTGCTTTGCTCCAGGAACGTGAGTGTGAATTGTCATGCACTCGGCTTGCCTGAGCGGTCTCTTTCAGCTTCCCAGCAGGAGTGACACACTATGCCTGGGGACCATTTAGCTGTCTCTCCTCCAGGTGGGGCTATCCCTTTTCATTTGAATCCCTGAGGACCTCATCGCGTTGCTTCCTTAGAGCTGTTAAGAGGTACATAGTAGCCAGATTAGTATCTGAAGAACATCTCATCTGGTAGAGTGGGGAAACCGTTAGGAAGCCCTGGGAGGATGCAGGCTGCAAGGAGCTTGCATCATAAGAAACATTATAAAAGAGAAACATTATAAACATTATAATGTTTATAAACATTATAAATAATTTTTGTAAACATAATAATGTTTATGTTTAGAAACATTATAAAAATGAGAAGTGGAGA
>VYZR01074756.1:24226-39415 GCA_013400675.1 Oxylabes madagascariensis | reverse complement strand
CACAAGCCCTTCAAATGGCAGGTAATTTAGTGAATATGAAAGACCCTTGGAAACAAGTTGACCTCAGCAGAAGATTTGACCAGAATTTGGGAGCTGGATACACCAAATAGGTTCTCTAAAGGTTTTAATAATGTACCCTGTTTGCATTCTCTCATTGTGGCCAGACAGTAGGGTAATTTTTGTCTTGATGCCTTGAGAAATAGTGTTTAAAACCCTTTAGACATTTTTTTACCTGTAATGTTCTTACAAGCCTGTAAAATGGAGAATAGCGATCCTGAGTTTTGCAAAGAGCTTTGTAAAAGCACTTTTAGAGATGAAAAGCTCCATATAAAATCAGGAATGGTTGTTTTATCATAAATATCTAAAGCCTTTCTGAATTCCATTAAGCTCTTGGCTTCTCTGTTCTCTGACAGTGAGTGCCACTGGTTAATGCTGTATTGTGCAAAATGGGATGTAAAAAAAGAAACAACTTAAAAACGGTTGTTGTTTTGTGGAATGCCCTATTATTTGTGGGTTTATGAGTGTTGGAAATAGGAATGGAAGTTTTTTTTTTTTCATTATTGCATACAACTTTTCTCTCTTATTCATCAACTCTCTGTAATCTAAACAGTCTCCCAACATTTAAAGTCTCTTTTTTAATAGACTCTTTTATATGACATGGTCATATTTCCCCTGTCTTACTCTGTCCTTTTTATTTATCTACCTCTTTTTTTGTGATAGGATGTCTAGATCCAGGGTGGGGTTGATTGTACATTCGATTTATACAATAGTGTTATGATATTTTTAACATTTTAATCTTTTTTATCACAGTCAGTTTTTTATTTTCCTGACTCACTCTGTGCATTGAGCAGGCTGAGCTGTCCACAGGAATGTGATCCAAGTGTTGGATGGTTCCAGTTAATTGAGAGCCCAGCAGTGTGTGCGGGGAGGACAGACTGCACCTCCTAGTATGTGTAACCTTGCAGCCATCTATGCTGAGTGGGAGATTTCCCGGTGTATTGATCTTTCACCTGTCTTTGGTAGGGACTTGGCAGGGCTTATTTTTCCACAGGGGTGAATAACCTCTTACATCTCATGGAATTTTTGTCACCGCACTATTCTCTCCTTTGCCAGATCACTAGCAGGAAAATTAAACTTTGGTGTAAGAACAGGTATAATGGGACGCTTTGCTGTTTGTTTTTTGTCAGTAATGCAGGTCAGTCCTTTTATAGTAGAGAGCTCCTGCCTTCTGTGCACTACCTGGACCTCTTCCCCTTTTCATCATGTTTCTCTGTTTACAGTGCTAGTTCATCCTCTCTGGAAGTAACAATGAATGCAGGTCCTAAGGTAGGCAAGGCTTCTGCAGGATCAACTGGTCTAAAAATGTTCAGAGCAGGTTGAAATGAAACTGTGGTGAAAACAGCACTAAATGTTGCGGCTTTCTCATAATTGGAGTGTCTTCCATTGCTGTCTGTAGTGCTGGGTTTCTGAGCTGGGAATGGGATAAAATGAGCAAGTGATGTTCTTGTAGCTCTAATAATTACTGAGTTTTCCTTTCATTCTTTGTGAGAATATTTATTGAAAGCCACTTGAAAGTCCCAGTAAATACCTCTTTTCTAATACCTCTTTTCTATTGGCTATTGTATTAACAAGTTCACAGTATTTTGGTGGACTGGTGAAGAATGATTTTTTCCCCTCAAAATCCCTGTTGGCTTTTTATCAGTCATATCACATTTAGCTAAATGATTTTTAGTACTCTCTGTAATTGTAGTCTCAACTAATTTAGTTGATACAGAATTAAAGCTTGCAGGACTGTAGTTTCCCAGATTAGCCTATATTTTTCTTAAAAACAGGGCAACACTTACTCTCTTTCAGTCCTCTGCAAGTTTACAGTTTTAATATGAGATTTCCTTTTATTATGGTTATTAGCATCTTCGCTACTTTTTGAATTAATCTCTAATTTTTATGTGATTGAAGTTTTCCAGATGTTTTCTGGAGACACCTTTCTTGAAATACTGTCTTGAAGAATGTATCTCCATTGCAGTGATGGCAGGCTGTTCTGTCTGCATTCCTAATCCTCATTTCACGTTTTTCCCTAAGAGTATGCCCTGCAGAGTTGGGATATATTTTGCAGGATTTCATAGGAGGAGTTGCTTCTGCCACTTACTTTACTGTATGGTAAATATATTTAATATATAAACGTACTTTACTTCTCTTCAGTGGCCTTTCTGAGCACTTTTGCCACCAGGTCTGTCACCAGGTATCAAATACTGAAGTTCTCACTGGCAGATTTTAGTTTGAGTATTTATTTTTTTTAATGAATTCCTTTATTTTTAAGACCAGATTAGCACCTGCCAGTTTATGATATCTGCACATCTGATATTCTGATGAGCAGTTCTTTGCAGTAATCTGTGTGAGTAAAGGCTCCTTCCAAAGCAACCAAATTACTTGAGAAGCCAGGTTTACTTGTACATCAAGCATAATTAAAAATATATCCCTCTGCAGCTCTGCTTGCTGAGCACGTGCTTCATCCCGGAGATGCCTCCTCTCCACATCTGAGAGTTGTTATTTTCACAGTTTTAATAATCAGTGTTAATACCAGTCTAACCAAGGTTTAGGTAAAGCAGAGGAGTCTGATAGCCATGTGGGCCAGTGTAGAATTTGTTGTGCTGAAATTTGGAGAAGGGATTTGAGACAGAAAGAGATGCCCATGTGGACTGAGGAAAGAGCCACGCATAGAGACAGCATTTGTGATCTGAAGGGCTTTCTGATGGAGGCTTATTCTTGATATTCCTCAGTACGTGAAATGCTTCCTTTCATTGTAGTGTGCTCCTTGGGGGTGGTGCATACAAGTACATCTATGTAAAACTAGAACTGTAAAACTCTAAAACTGGTGTTGTTCCCAGCTCTTTCCTCTGATAAAAACAGTCTTTGAAGTATTTCTTGGGCAACAGAGAGCAGTATCTTGAAGAAAAGTTCTGAGCCATTCTGGGGATTTCCATTTACCTTGCATTTTCTTCAAGGTGGAACAGAAACGTGGGCCACCACTACTGGACACCATAGTAGGAATGTGACACTCTTACTTTGTCTATGATTAGGGGGATGTAGTCTGTCAGAGAAATAAGTGCTGCATCTGGACTGTGACCTATTTTGGGGAGATACAAGAAAATAATAGAGATCATTAGGAAAGTTTTCCACTAAAAAACCTGATCTGGTAGATAACCAAAGAGTCCTTGCAAGCTGCATTCACAATCCTGCTTCGTGCTTAACTGTATTTCTGCCTCTAATGCAGACTGGAGTTCTGTAAGATGTAGGGATACAGATTTACTTCTTCTGAGACAAGTTGCTTGGTCATCTTGTCTCTCTAGAAGTTCAGGAGCTGGAATTCCCTGGTCCAGCCAGCCAGTCAGCCAGCCAGCCAGCAAGGGTATCTATCTCTTAGGAGTTTAAGCCAAGCCAGTTGTGAGAGCATTGTGGAAGATTCTTTGCAGGGGGTTTTGTTCTGTTTTGTTCCTGGAGCCCTCTGTAAGGGTCCCCTTGTCCAGGACTGCTGCATCCATGAGGCCAACCAGCTTCTCAACAGCGTGGATAAATTTGTGAGGGCAAAAATTTCCTTTCACTTTGTGCTACAGGAAAGAGGGGCTATTGCCACCTCCTTCTCAGCAGTAACCCAGATGTGAAGATACACTCTGTATGCAAGTGTGTCTACAGCCAGTTGCATTTTTAGCTACGTGAGTTTTCCAGCCTGTTTTTCCCATCTCCCTTGGGAATCCATGTGGTGTGGGTAGTGCACTGGAGCCAGCACCTCTACCCTGAGCTGGCTGCTTGGCCTGCACCCAGCACTGCACTACAGCCCCAGGTTGCTGCTGCTCTGCCCTGAGTCATGCTGCAACCTGGAGTCATTTGATGGGCTTCTGCTGTGCATGGGAGATCACAGTGCCCTGTGCTGGCCTGAGCTCAGTGCTAGGAGCTCAGTGCTGAGTTTCTTGGAACATATCTGTAAGAGCCTTGCCCCTGTTTCCTGCCAGTGTCTTTGGCTATGGCTGCTGAACACCTTGAGGTGTGTGGCTGGCCACCACCCTCTTTTACTGCTGGCAGGGGTTTTCCTCCACAGCTGGAGGCAGTGGGTATAGGGTGACTATTGGAGCTGCAAAAAAGCTGTTTCACTGTGATGGGCTGCAATCCTGGTGCTGTGACAAGCAACCCAGCTGCACTGGCTCCCTCTCCCCCTTTCTCTTTTATCCCATTACGCGCACCCTGGTTTTCTTGCTCTCTCATCTTCTGTTACAGCTTCCTTTCCTTGTTCCCTTTTGGCCTACTTTTGTCCTTGTTGCACACAGGGAAGGAGAGCAGGGAAAGAGCCAGGGCAGAGGCTTGTTACAGCAGGAGCTTCAAAGGTGTTGTGTAAAATGCAGGAGAATGATGTGGGAGACTTGAGGCATACTCATGGGTGTTACTTGCAGCCTATATATGTGCAAGTGTTTTTCAGCTGGCAGTGTGCTGGGGGAAGCTCACTCACCTAGCATGAGTTACACTTGCTCGTATGTGCCCACCTAGGAAAATGCGTGGGTACGTGTGTGTGAGCTCGTGTGCATCAAACTGTCAAGTCTCACACTGAGGGCAAGACTTGCACATTAGGCTTTCTCCTCACACTCTTCTAGGCCTGTGTTTCATGCACTTGCAGCTCAGCACTCAGTCTGCCCCGACACATTCCCAAATGTGAGACACTCAGCCTGTCCATGATATGACACGGCACTGCTTTGCACAGAGAGCAAAGATAGCTGCTGAATGGCGTGGGTGTATGTGGTGTTCATGAATGTTTGCGGTATTGTTCCTTTTTGTCACGTACTTCAGGCATTTTGTGGAGTCCATCACCACAGGATCTTGTGCAGTTGAGGGCTGCAGACACAGGATTTGACCTTCAGTGACTTCTGACACAGAAGCCAGAGGAATGAGGACACTTCATGCAGATTGGTGTCAGGCGTTAATAGGAGATGGGTGCATAGTTATTTTTTGTTATTGATCTGCTTAGGTTTTATTAATGTATCAGGGTAAATTTATATGAAGTTCATTAAATATTATTTGATATAGCTGTGTCCTTGGCAGGAGGCTTTTCTAGTGACAGTAATAAAGGTAGAATAAATCATTGTCACTGAAGGATGTGGTGGCTGGTATATTCTTGAGGAGCAAAATAAACTGTAAGAGCTGAAATACGGACTAGGCAAGTGGTTGGCAATGGGTTTTGTCATTTGGTAATTGCATTTTGGCTACTGTGAGCACAGCTGGCAAGGCTTCTAACACTTAGTTGCACAAACTACTGTCACTGCAGACTTTGTTGGCAATGTAAGCAGTAAGACCCAAGACCTGACTGGACTGGAGGGATGTAATTTCCCCTTGTGCAAGTTGAAGTGAGGTGAGGAAGATGAAGGACTGCCCACATACTGTCCTCCTCACTGCCAAGGAGAGATCTCTAATTTTGATTTTTAACAGACTCTTCTTGTGAGTTCCTGGAAGTTTCTGGGATGGTATCTGTGGTTTTCTTCTCATTTTAATTCACTGCACTTATGCTAAGAGTCTAACATAATGGTTGTGGTTGTGATTTTTGTCTTTTGACAAGGAGCTTCCAAACTCTGCATCATAGTGCAGAATCACAGTGACAAACCAATGCTAACCTATGGCCAGACATTTTATTCTGTGCAAGGATGGGCCAAAAAGTAATGTGCTGTTACTGATTATGGTGCCTAAACAAACAAGTGTTGAAGCCCTTTATATTCTGGAGCATCTTGTCCTGGTCTGGTTCAGACCCTTTAAATCCAGCCAGAGTCCTAATAGTGAAGTGACACATTAGGTGATGATGCCCAGAATCAAGAAAGGAGATCCTTGGTCTGCTTAAATATTGGACAAAAAGATACATATGTGGACATGTGCATGTAACAGACAGCAAAAGGGCTTGACTGATATCCTGGTCTCTTTGCAGGTGCACCTGCGCTCTGCTGAGCGCCTCCGGGAGTTGTGCTGCTCCAACCGAGGCACCTTCATCAAGGTGGGACAGCACCTGGGAGCGCTGGACTACCTCCTGCCTGAGGAGTACACCCGCACCCTCAAGGTGCTGCACAGCCAGGCCCCGCAGAGCACCAGGCAGGAGATTGAGCAAGTTATCCGTGAGGATCTGGGCAAAGAGGTAGGGGCAGCCATAGCCTGCGTTGGCTTCTCAGGCCTCAGCAAGCCCTGGGCAGCTAGAGGAAGGAAAACTGCTGTTTCTCAGTTGTAAGAGATACCGAGGGGAGATACTTCTTCCTTGCTTCTGGGTGAAGGCCATGCGATTTTTCCCTGTCCATCAATGGACGTTATTGGCAGGCTTTGGTGAGGAGAAGATAATAGAGGAGTAAGGATGTGGAAGGTGCCAGATGAAAATGGCAGGACTCAGCAGCATACTCTGTATGCCAAGATGAACAGGGTTGCTGGAGGTCAGGATGGAGGGCTGTCTGCCACATTGAGGAGTGGGAGCTGGAGGTATTGATGTTCAGGACAGAGATATATTGGCAGAGCTCTGTGAGGGATGACTGCTCTCCCCTGGCTGCACTAGACCAATTCCAGCTAGCACTGACAGCCCTTTACTTTCTCGAGCCCCTAATTAACCCCCAAAGAAAATAATAGCATAAATCACTTTCGGTGCTGCAGTCAGGTAACACAGTAGCTCAGGAGTCAGTGCCATCATTAACCCTCAGCAGCCCACAGCATTGAGATCAGTAGGTAGGTGACTGTGTTCATTAGATATAAGGGAAGTAACCACAGTAAATTACAGAGGGTGTTCTGCTACTTTGTGTCTTGCTCTTTACAAGATGTCCCCTCACACTCTAGCCCAGGTTGATCAAGGATCACAACTGACATGGTAAGGAGGGAGGCAGGAGGCAACAGTGTGCAAAGGTGATGCTAGGCAAAGTGTATGTGAGGGGGAGGAAGACAGAAGGTTGAAGAAGGGAGGCAGTGTGTACATCTGTTGTTTCTCATATATAGAGGTTTTTTGGGCTGTTTTGGTCGTTCTGGCCTGTCTTACTATGTGATAAGGAGGTGTGTGGGAAACAGAAGGGAGGTGAAGTATTTGTACCTGTAGGGTATTATATAGGCAGATTTGAATGGGGCAAGTCTGTCTGTGTGTTGTTTAAGGGTCTACATATTGTCTAGCCAGGAATGACCATTAATATTTCCCTATAGTTTAATGGCAGGTTTAATGTCAGCCCCCAGTCTGCAATGTGCTCCCTCTATCAGCATTCCCTCCTTGTAGCATGGCTGGTACCAGCTGTGTTTCATAGCTCAGTGGATAGATGGAGTAGAGCAGCCTGGCTGCTCCCTGCAGGCCTCTGCCTCCATGGGCTTCCATATGGCAATCTCCCTTCTGCAGGAGCTGTGAAAAGCCACCCCAAAGTTAACCCACATTAAATTACCACACTAGCCACCTCTGGCACAGTTTGTGTGGTGTCTCATAAAGGTTGAAGTAGGTGCTTGGAGGTGGGACCTTTTCTCTCAAGTGTGTGTTCAGCTGCCACTGATAATCCCTGGTTTCTTTGTGCTCCTTGGGAGCTAGATGAACGCTCCATGCCTCATTGATTCCCAGTGAAGCAGCTCGAATACAGTCTCTACAGCAACCTTACCTCATAGCATTCACTTCCTTCACATGGGCAGTGCTGGGCAATGTTTAATTTTAAAGTTACAGAGGGAGGGAGGGTAAAAAAAGGTACAAATGGGAAAAAAGTGATGGAGGGGAAATGGTAACAAGAGAAAGAGAGCCATGATAAAAAAGATAAATGAAGAGAATAACATATATAAAAATAAAGGACCTTGTAAAACTGGGCAGTATTAAAAGCTAATGTAAATGCATGTATTAATAGTTACAAGGTACCAAATCAAGATGTTTAAAACCAGAAAGGATTTGGGAACCTAATGCACCAAAGCTGGCATTGCTGGAGCCTAGAGGGTTTAATAGGGTTGCTTCGGGACCAAATTTAATTCCAGTGTAGCTAGATCCTCAGTATATTTTAAATATTTTATAGGTGGCAGAACGGCAAGGTGGAGTATCAGGGCAGAGAAGAATGTAGAGAGGGATCCTGAAATTTTCCCTCCTGGGGCCAGCATCATACCTGGGAACTTGCAGATGAATTCAAATAGAAGAAAAAATGGCAATGAGGGAACCTTCTCAGGGTGCCTAGGCCTAGTTCTGCTGCTCTTGAATTCAGTGGTAAGACTTCCAGTTCTCCCATCAGACCCAAGAGCTGGGCAGTTCAGATGAATCTTAAGTGTAGGCAAGAAATAATTACATAGAGCTTGGATCAGTGCAGAACAAATGGGAGAAAGAGCAACTGGAAATACAGAGATACCTAGGGAGGAATGTGACAAGCTAACAAATTAGGCAAGACCTTGCAAAAGGGCAGGAAGATCAAAAAAAGCCAATTTCATGTACAGAAGCATTATATTTTCAGTCAATTAGAAATAGTTTGCCTTCTGATGTGACCTACTCCTGTGAATCTTATCATGAGCTTGGATGTTTGACAAATGTTTTGTGGGAAAACTGGCTTAAATGGAGACCATGCCAATGGGATGGGTGTTTGAGGAAAGACAGAGCGTTTATGAGGTGGATTTGTGACAGTTCAACATGACCCTGTTGTCCCCACACAAACTTACTTGATACCCTGCTGTTGGAGGGGTCTCCCATTTTAGGCCAGCATCATGGCTGGGTACTGGGAGCTGCAGCATGTAGCTCTGATGTAAAGGTGAATGGCATGTGTGCTGATTTGACACAGAAGGAGAAGCATCCTATATGCTGACTAGTGGGTTGTCCTATCCAACCCTATTTTAAGTCCAAGGCTAGTTTGTGTACCTATCAGGGATCGTTGGGATAAAAATCATCAGTAGTGAGCAAATGCTGGCCTTTGAATCTCAGCCACAGTGGTTTGGATGAGTGATGGTGGGAGGAGATCATTCTCTTTGAGTGTTATATGCGAGAGGTTGAGGTGGGTGAGGTGGGATTTGCAGGGTAACACAAGTAGTAGCAGTGAGGAGGCTGCACAAAGAAATCTTTGCAGTAACTCCTGGAAACAATCACTAGTGAAATCACAGAGCAAGAATCTTTTGGGGAGACAGTGGAGATACTGCGGGTTGGGCTTGTTCTGGGTATATTCCTTGGAGCAGTTGGGAAAAGCTGTGTTCATAAGAATGGGTGTTAAAATACGAATGAAAGAGTCTCTCCTACCTCTATTTTTATCTTCCTTGCTTGAGCAAGGTTCCGAAAGTGAAAAGGTCTCAAGCGTGGAAAATGAAAGGAAGCCAAATATGTTCTTTCTCTGCAGAACTATTAGTGTTCTATTAATTAACTATTAATTAACACAGAGAAAGACAGCTGGTTCAGCTAAGTGCTCTAACTCAACGAAGTGCATCCAGAGCAGAGCCAGGCAACTTCTGGTGAAATGTGGACACCCCACATTTAGGGAGAAAGACCAACAAAGAGCTCTGGAAAATAAAACTTTCAGAGTGATTGCACCTTAAAAGCACAAAATCTTTGTGCTTAGAAACTAGAAAAGATGGAAGAAATTTTGATAGCACTGGAATTAGGGACATTTCCTCCCTCTGGTAGGTTTGTTGGAAAGGACTGTCATGTGGCTGTGGGATACAGGGATATTGGGGCAGTGATGGCACTCTGTTCTGATTAAGGGCCTTTCACAGCATCCCTTATCATAGGATAGAGTGGTTGCAGAAGGACTTGTCAGCTTTTACAGCCCTGGTCTTCCAAATATCCTTTGTGCCTTTCTGTTGCCGGGCTCCACTACTGTACAGTGCATTCCTCAATATGGGTCTTACTTCTCTGCTGTTGCACAGGGCTGTCACAGTTTAGATACTGTGACATCTCCTTGCTTCACTGTGTACTCTTCTCTACACCAACACGCACTTTTACCTCCTTCTAGTCCCAAAAAACCTCCTCATGTTGCACATCTCAGTAGGCCAGCTCTACCCACTCAGCAGCACTATATTGCTTCTCCTGTGTACATCAGGATGCCACTTTTCACAGCCTATTGTTCATCACCTTCCAGCCCATGCTTACACATTGGCACTTTTTAATCAACTTACTGACTTTTTCCCTAAGACTTCTTATTCTCCCTCTTGATATGTTTGTGTATTCCATACTCTACGCAGGCCTTGACTTGTGTTGTAGGCAATTTTCCTTGGTGGGAGACACTCCCTTCCTGCCCATCTATCACTTTTTCCTTTCAGAAATATCCCAGTTCCTGCTCCTTTCTGGCAGGTTCCTGTTGGGCAGGTTCTCTAGTCATTCCTCCTGTCTCTGGTATGAGGTGTTTGGTTGGGGATTAGGGCAAGGATGAATTTAGCCCCCCCAACTGAGGGCAGTGTGCGGCTGCCCAGGGTCCAGGCTGTCATTGCCTGGGGGGTGATGGGCTGGTGTAAGGCATGTGACTAGCCATGGGAGTGAGTGTCTCGCCTTGTCTCTTGACTTACCTTCCCATCTAACCGTTGCTGAAACTGTTGCAGAGGAGTAGAAATGGTTGAAGCTGAGCAGTCTTCCATGTTATCAAATGAGGGATCCCAAGAAATCCTGGCTGCAGGTATCCATATCTGCATACATACTTACGCCATTGCTGGTGAGTTTGCTGTGCTCCAGGGAAGGCTGAGGCAAAACAGGCTCGGTAGGGAGAACACACCAGTGATTGAAAGTTCTGCTTACAATGCTTGCTGTGTTCAAGGATGGGGGAAGGGGCTGGGGAGAGCTCAGATGTCAAGGCTTCTCTGCTGAAGCCAAATCATGTAAAGGGGTTAAACAGATGGAAAGATAGTAATTTGGAAGGATGTCATTCTAGCTCTGCTTTGTGGAAATGCAGGTAGTGGGAAGTAGTTTCTAATTGCTTGATTACCCAGCAACTCCAAGGAGACCATCCTTTTCATCCACAGTTAATTGCAGCTTTTACAGGTTGTTCAAGCACTGTTTTGCCATTTGCAAGAAACCTCCTGCAGCCGTACAGTAAAGGAGCTTGTTGATTGAGCAGGGCAGGATACATCAATGGCTTGACGGTGATTTATAAACAAAGCACGTGTTGTAGAGGAACCTCCTGTGCTGTGATTTGTGAAGGAGGATGCATTTCCACAGTGGTGTTTGGAGGATTCAGCCTTCAATTCCTGCTGTTGTACCCAGTGCTGTGCAAGTAAGAAACAGATTCTCCTTGTCTGAGAACTCGTTGTCTTTGCAGCAAAACCACGGCTAAGAAGAATACTGCCCTTTGTCAAATGTAAGTGGTAGAGGCTAGACAATATAGAATTTTTGTCAAGTCTCTAAAGGGGAAAATGATGCCTAAAGATTTTTAGCTTTTTATATTTTTTTCATAGATTTGTAGCCTTGTAGATTGCTAATACATGATTGTAGCTCCTAGTACTTTTCCTACCCTTTTCCTCTACATTTTAGAACAATAAGCTAACCTTCTAACACATTACCGAAATACTTTTAGTCTTACTTAAGAAGAGGACCACCAACAAGGACGTTTTGTTTTCCAACCAGAATCTTAGGAGACACAACAAGAAGTGGGATAGAGAAACCCGTCTCTGTCCAATGGGACCAATTCCAATGGGGCAGTACCCAGGGAAAAATTACCTAAGCAACTGATCTTCTAATTGGACAATATTTAGTAGGTATACTAATCAACTAACCTTGCAAAAATTGTAGAATTACTGTACCATGTGTGGTTTTTGTCATATTGTGTAACTGAAGGTTTTCAAGTAAAGGTTTGCTATTATATTATCATTCTAATGTTGTTTGGGAAGGTTTGTTCTATTTCCAGGCAACTTTAAATTGCTCCCTGTCTTGGCTTATG
Organism: Oxylabes madagascariensis; assembly: GCA_013400675.1. Classification (NCBI taxonomy): domain Eukaryota; kingdom Metazoa; phylum Chordata; class Aves; order Passeriformes; family Timaliidae; genus Oxylabes; species Oxylabes madagascariensis. The sequence goes on along the minus strand of VYZR01074756.1, from coordinate 27,566 downwards.
AGTGGTATTCTCCAATTTAGTACTTCAGCTAAAACCAACTGGAGGCACAAAAGGCAAAGATCATGGGTTGAGATAAGAACAATTTACTGGAAACAGCAATAAGATAAGAAAACAAACAATATCAGCAACAATATTAATAATGAAGAGTATAAGACAAAGAAACAATTTACGTGAAAAGCCCCTGACAATAAACAATACCTCACTATTCGGTCCACCACTTCAACTGGATTGGAAGGAACCCCTTCTTGGAAGAGAAAGAGAGTGAAGTGCTATCAAGTAACTTTAGGGTCCTGGCCACACCCCTCCTGGCTACTGCAAAAAATTAACCCTGTCCTGATTGGAACTAGGGCACTCCCAAAGTTCCCAAAGTGTTTTTTGGGTTGGGTACATGAAATATTACTCATCTGTTGTCGAAATGAACCCATATACACCTGGGAATATGGTCACTGCAGTAATCTGCAGTCATGCCACATGGCCATTTGGCAGGGAGGGGCAAAAATTGTATGCCCATGTGTACTGCCATGGGGAAGATAGAGAGTGAGACCACAGGAAGGTGCTAATCCCCAGTGCAAGAGACTTCTTTGTCCTCATACTGTTAAGAGAGTATGAGAAATAGCGGGAATAGAAGAAATTATTTTTACTCCTGTTTCTGTATAAATTCTTGGTATCGTATGGCAGCCATTTCTGTGATAGGGAGAAGGATGGACTTGATTCCCTGTCTTCTGGAATTGTATATGAGCGTTTTAAGCTCTGGTGAGACATACTCTTTTTTCTGATTTGCAGAATGATTCAAGTAATGCTCAGCCTTGTGGGAGAGGAGCTAGGCCTTCAGTGTGTTGTTGGGTATTACACTGCATGTCCTACAGCATCCAAGTTATTCCCAAGGTAGTATGAGCCACTTTCTGTAGCTGGCTCTGTATGGTGCTCTAGAGATTCATTTACTGTGCTAGATCACAAGGTCTTCGAGTCATAATGAAAGTTGCTGCAGGTTCTGTTATGGCTCCAGAAAGCCTTTTCTCAGGTGAGGAGTGTTGTCTAACCTATCCAGAATGCCAGGACACCTGCCTACTTCCTCTGGTGTTGCACAGCCTTGTGGTGGAGTGCTCTGCCCAAAAGCACTGATGTATGGCACAGTTCACTGTCCCTGCTGTGGTTGCTTGGGGCTGTGGACTGATGCAGAATGGCTTTGCTGTACACCCAGGTCTCCTGTAGCTTGTGAACCTGGTTCTGCCCTAAAACACCATCTCCAGCAATGCTGTGCTGGGGTGGTCTGTGAAGTCCATCACTGTGCATTGCATCACTAACGGACTCAGGGCAAACAGATCTAGGTCAGCAAGAGCCTCTTTCGCCTGCTATGGATGTTGTTGGTCACAGGAAATCTCATTCTGCATTACACCAGTGTGGAAGCTGAGCTGTGGTGGCCATTACTCTGACAGTATTAGGGGCTAGAAAGTGGGACGGGAAGATATGGCCCTTCTCCCACCACTCTGAGTCTCTTGCAGTCCAGCCGACAGGGCTTCCAAGCAGGCGTCAATAAAAACTACATTTTTATTAAAACTGTAATGACGAATAAAAAACCTTCACATTTCTTTCAATAACTTGGGAAATAAAAAAGAGATTTTTATCAATTATGAAAAGGATTTTGGCCATAAAAAGGTAATTTAAAGAGTCTGAGATGGATGGCGAGTAGCATTACTGTCACCCAGAACAAATGGTCCTGCATTACTCAACTGAAAGACACAAGTGGCTGCCTGTGCAGGTCCTGCTGCTGCTGCAGCCTCTGCTGTGCTTGCCCTGCCTTCTCTCTGGTAAGAGGCCCCAGTCCCTGGTAGGTCCCGGTGTGGCTGCCTCTACACTGAGCCCTTGTGTGGGCAGCAGTTGTCCAGAACTGCTGCTCCAAGGGCAGATGGAGAAAGCAAACAGAGAGCTTTATGTGGCTCACACACAATAATGCAGTGAAGCCTGCTTTATTTCTTGTGTCCCTGCTCACTCTGTATGCAAGCTCCAGTGTTACTGACCCTTACTGTCGTGCCAAGGACAGCCTGGTGTCCTTACTGCCTTGGGGAGCTTTCAAAGAGGGTACTGCCTCTCTCCATGGGTTTTCTCTCCACTCAGAGCTCCTGGGAGAATTTGACTGCATTCTGCTCATGGCAGCCTCTTTCTGGGTACTCTAGACCCCATAGTGTAAGAGAGGGAAGGTTTTCAGTATAGATAAGGAGATAATCTCCTTTGGCTTCTTTCAAATTAGGGAAATTTACAATATAGGAAGTTGGACAGTAGATTTTCTGAAGGATTGTTTGGAGGGCCTTCTGTAAGGAAGAGAAAAACTTCAGATCAGAAAGTGCAATGGGAAATAGCCTGGTTCTGACTGGATGCTTAGTGGAAATAGAATGGTTCTGAACTGGATGCTTAGTGACGTTTTTTGCCTTCAATTTACAAATTCATTAGGTGCCTTGGGTATATGACATACCTGCATGGAATTTGTTGGCTCAGTGTCTGTGCAAACAGTAAGCTGTGTTCAGTAGAGTTTTCTCAGAGTTTTGATTACACCTCAAGTGTTGCTCTGAGGCAAATACATCTTGGCTGACAGTACACACGACAGGTGTGTCAGGCTGTATTCAGTGTCCACATCCTGCAGAGGTGGTGGATGTGCTGCACAGCAATGCTCAAGCCATTGACAGAAAGCACTTCTCAGCATGTGTCTCACCCTTCCAATTCCAAAAAATTACTGGAAATTGCAGTCTGCAACTGGGATTAATAGTCCTTATTCTTGCATATGGAGAATTTCTGTTTTCAAATGTGTATTTCCTTTGCTCAGCATTTGCCAGGCATTTCTTACACAACAGGATCTGTTAGGGGCAGAAAGACTGAGCTGCTATGTTGAGGGACTGGCTTCTGTTTCAAAGCCCACTGCTGATACCCTCTGAAATATTGTCCTGGTTTTGGACAGGTGTCTGTCAGGGAAAGCTAGAGCTTCCCTTGAAATGGAGGTAAACCCCGTTCCCTCCAAATTATTATAATTTTGCAGTTAAGGGCTTTCAGGCAAAGATTTAGGAATAGGAATAGCAGTTCTTTACTAAGAATATTAAAAAGAAAATACAAATGTAATAGTACAAAAAAGCAAGCAAACAAACAAAAATCCTAGAAGACCCTGACAGAGTCAGGGATATGACCTGACACCCTGTAGGTTAGGGTGTTGGAAGCAGTCCAAATAAATCCTCCTGGAGTAACAGATGCGGTTCTGTGGAGTAGAGATAATCTTGAAGAAAAGTCCAGCAGTGGTGAGATGAGTCTAGTCTTCCTCTGGGAGTCCAGGTGGAGAAGCTGGCTCCTCTGTCAA
>VYZR01074753.1:107751-125411 GCA_013400675.1 Oxylabes madagascariensis | reverse complement strand
TATGAAAGCCATGTTCCTTTATATGAAGTCCAGAATTAGTAACGTGGAAAAAATCTGTATGTGGTCATGCTTGATAATGTCCTTGTACCTTCTCTGTACAGCTTTTTCAAAAGTCAATATAATGTGACACGTAACAAGATATAGGGAAATAGATCAGTAAGCAAAACATTAAATACACAGTTTAAAGTGCAACTTCCAGTTAAACCACATTCCTCCTTTTAGCTTTAGTCTTCAGGAAGTTTCCCGTAGCTTGCCATTCTTGCACGTTGTCATAGAACAGGGACTTCTTGGTTGTTCTGGGGGGAAATTGCTTGGTTTTGATGGGAGTTTTTCTGCTCCTGCTGGCTGGATCAGTGAGTTCATTGGCATCCAAAGGCAGTGTGGCTGTGAAAGTGCAATGCATCACATGCTAAGGATGTTTCGTCTAGTTCATGTGGGTGGGCAATTATCTGTCTTTGATATGCCAGGAGGTAGCAGGGACCAAGGGAAGAGGAACAATTAGAAAAAAGAATAGTTGGGTGTCTACTTTGCACAAATCAGGATGTCAGCTGAACTTTCAGCTAATGGAGTGAGCAAGCACAGGAGCAAGCGTCTTGAGCAGACTGCTGTTGTAGCTGAACTCCAGGCACTGTTTAATTCCTTGTCTGGGCCTCCCTGGTCTCCTTCAAGTGCAAAGAGATGCACAGCACAGCCAGATTGCGATGTGATTGATGTGTCCATCATAGCCAATGCCTCATTCAAGTGGGAAATGACAGATTAGCCTGTCCTCTCCTCCCAGCCTTGCTCAGGTTGTATGGTTTTCAGAGGAGGTGGTTAGTGTTTTTATAATTTCTGACTTTCTGAGGGCTGAGAAAGTGGGTCATAAAATAAAAGAGCAAAACAAACTCTTAGGAGACTCTTGTGGGACAGATAGCCTGGTGAGGGAACTGCCAGCCTTGCTGAGTTTTGCTGCTGTTTTGTGGCACTGCTTTGTAGTGAGTTAGGACTTTACTCAGTGTTACCAGAGGCAGGAAGACTTCATGGGATTAAATGTGAATGCTAATGATTTTAGTCTTTAATAATTAAATACAAATATATTTCAGAATCCTAATCTTGTTACAAGAAAATTATTTAGAGACTCTAGAGTCTCATTTCATAAGGTTGTCTTATTTTCATCAGATCAACTTCTTTAAAAGAACATTAAACTGCTTTACTACTTGTAATGCTGTAAATCAGTTCATTAACCAATTTAGGTTTTAAAAAAATCCTACTTATTTCATAAAAAGGCAGTGGTATAAGCAAAATATTCAAACCACTTTAAAACATGCAGCAAGTTATTAAAGAGATACTAAGATTCCACTGAATGTTGCACTCAAGAAGGAGATAAAAATGCTTTTATATATTAAGAGCTAAATATAATCCATGCTGTCAGACTGCAGACTTCCACCTTAAAGCCAGCCACTAAATGAGAGAGGTCTGGCTTTGTGCAGAGATGCACCTCATCTGTAAGATGCGTGGAAAAGGACTTGGAAGGCCTCGTTTGGAGCACCAGCCACTGCTGTCCATTTATCAGCTGTCCATTTATCAGCCTTGCTTGTGAGTCAGCAGGGAGAGGTGATTCCCAGGATCAGAGCAGGTTTTGAAGAGCTAGGAGAGAGGAGGCAGGTGCTTGATACAGTGGTAGAGTTGAGAAAGAACACAAGATAAACATTTCATCCCTTGTCCCAGAACACCAAACAAATGAGGAAACAGTGATTATTTGCTTATCTCTTCACTATTTTTTAAGGAGGTAAAAAGGAGTCTGAGTGAGGCAGGCAGAACGACTAGGTAGGAAAATGAACCTCAGCAACAGCTGTAGTTGGAAACACATGTGAAGATTGTTAAACACAACATATAGTCAGAAACAACTTCAGTTTGTAGGAGAGTGTAACTGAAAGTGGAAGAGAGCACAAGATGCATCATTGTTATGAAATTGTGATCATTTATACTTTTTTTTTAATTATGTACCTGCCTTATGATATAAAACTACAGATCATGCTGGAGACAATAGAAACTAGTGGGTTCCGGAGGCAGACAGCCGAAGAGGTGTTCTGCTTCTAAGCCAAAGGACCCTTGGAGTTGGGTGTTAACCCAGCGGCATAACAAGATCAGCAAGGTTCTGAAAGGAAAATGGAGATGTTTTGTTTGATGGGCAGCTCTAAGATCATGAGAAACTAAAGAATATTAAGGTTTCCTTTCACTTCATGTCTTTGCCTTCATGATTTGAAAATAATAATTTCTGAGAAGGATTTCTTTTTCTAACATAACTCAAAATCCCATTGCCATAGATTCCAGCTGTCACAATTTTCAAGTCTTGCTTGTGTTCATAGGTCTTAATTTTGCTTGCAGTGACTTACTGGCACTGTGGTATTGTGTGTTTGTGTGTTAAAAGCTACTCCTTATCAGACTTGTAGTGTTTTCTGATATGCATCAATCTATTCCTTAGACAGATAAAAGCCAAAGTAATCACTTTCAACATTTATTCCAAATACTGAAGCTCATGGGTTATGACTGGGCAGAAAGGTATGTACTTAAAATTCATAATTATATACTGGGTTTGGTGGTTAATTTCTTTTTCCTCAAGAATGTGTATAATATGTATGTTGGAATTTCGGTAGAGTGCTCTTTTGAGGAGAATCTACTGATGGTGATGTCCATCCAGCACCGTGCTGTAGCACACATCATGTAGGCATTTTGGATGAAACTGAACCACAAGATGTGATGCTGGTGTGCAAGTAATGAACTCCAGAGTCCAAGCAGACATTTGGCCTGTAGGACCCAACCAGTACTAGTCCAACAGAGAAACAAACCCTCAGAATTACATGTAATGTGGGCCTCAGGTCCTTACCAGCAACTTTTTCATTCCGTGTGTCCTCTCCTGCTGGTCTGATTTATTTGTTAATGGAGTCATTGCTGTGTGTTTAGGATGTGAAAAACAGCCCTGTCTCTCGTTTAACAAGTTTTTCATAACTGCCCGATGTGAAAAAGGGAAACAATTTTCAAGAGACTTTGTGGCATAGCTTCTGGGATATTGTGTGGTCACATATTAAATTATTACCTCTTGAAGTATTTTTTTTAGAAGAGATCAGAATCTGAGTTTGAATCATGCTTCAGGCTTGAAGTATCTATTGCAGGGAAGTGTATCCCTGCTGTTATTCATTGTAATTACCAATCTTGTTAGCAATCTGAGCAAAGGTCAGTAATGGATCTCCAGACTAAATCATATTCCTCTCTGCCTGACTGCATGTCTTTTGTGGTTAAATGTAGGATTTTAGCCTTCAGGAATACCAACCTGCCTCCTTTCACATTGCTTTAAGTTGTGCTAAAATTACCTTAGATTCTGGATCAAGAATAATGCTTGGGATTATTACGAGCAGAAACAATGAACACTTTATTATTAGCAATGATTAATTATACTTCTAGTTTAATGTGGCCACAATAGAATTATTATGACTCCTTTTCTAATTATATTAAGAGATATCTGTTGCCACAGTAATTTGATCTGTCTACATCCTGCCTCTCCTCAATTTATAGCAAATTATTGCATTGAGGCCTCTGTACTAAAGCTAGTAGCAAGAGATTCCTGAGAGCACACAAATGACCAGGCTATCATAACTCTGATCATAATTTTCCCATTATATAATAAGTATGGAGCTCGCTTGCTGAAATGAGAGTCACTGATTATATCACTGAGCTTCCCGCGTTGGAGTGTTATTTGTTCAGCTGTTATTGCTGTTTCCTGATAGAGAATCCAGCTCTGAAAAAATACTGCAAATGTTTCTCTCAATTGAAATACAATTTTGGTCCTGCTGCTTCTCAACACAGGTGCCAGCATGTGTCTTTTGGTCTAGTTCAAGGCATGAAGACTCGGAGAGGAGAAGTAATTTTTCTGGAAGATGTTTTAGATGAAGTTCGCTCAAGGATGTTACAAAACATGACTTCCATAAAAAGTTAGCTATTTCAGGTCTTATTAGTTTCTTTTAATGTTCTGTGTTGATCACATTGTGTCATCTTTTCCACCCTTCACTTCTCCCTGTATTGCACTAATCCCAGTAATATGCCCTTTTTCTTTCTTTTTGTACTTCCCATAATATAAACAACATGATAATTCTTTGCAACTCTGTGAACTCCCCTAAATTGTAGATTTGCAAATTCTAACATTCAGTGAAATTATTTCATTATGCACTAGGAAGGAATTACCTGCCTTTTGGGGACAACTATTGTTTTTTTCTGAAGGGACAAACTAGTCAGTAGTAGATTTGGGGCTGGAGTTCAGGGATCAGTCAGATTCCATCCAAAGGATTTATACCTCTGACAATTTTCTCTGGCAAGAGCAGCCCCCGCTTGCCTGCCCTGCTGCCTTGTCACCCTGCCAGCCCCGTGGCTGTTCCCAAGAGCCCGGGAGGTCACTGCTCTGCCCCAGACTGTGCTGAAGGGGGGTTTGCCTGCGCCTCACTCGGGCTGTGGCTCCAGGATGGTTTTCTCCTGATGCAGTACAGATCCAAGCAGTTCTCAGTGAAATGCTGCCCCCTCTTGTGCTCTCTGGAGTTAGGTGCTGGATTGAGTCAGCAATGTGATCAGCTTCGGTAGTCTGCATCTTCCTTGCTCTGCCTCCTCAGCATTTTTAAAACAGATGATTTTGCTTGTAAAATGGACATGGAGGTGGTGTCCCTGCACGTGGCAGAGGGTTTGGACTGGATGATCTTTAAAGGTCCCTTCCAACCCAAAGCATTCTGTGATTCTCCCAGTTCAGATTCCCTCAGTTATAGTCAGTTTAGATATTTACAGTGGATGGTGTGAATACTCCCTAAATGTACATCCAAATGGTCCATTAGCCATTGGAACAACTTTACTTTTTTTGTTTATGCATCTTGTATCACTTGGAGCTTTTCATCAGTTTTTCAACAAAATCTGCATTTCCCTGATCTTGGAGATTGGCTGTCAGAATTGTGGAAAGGAATTCAGTGTAGCCTGCATAGTCTGTTGTAATAAACCCTTCTTACCTCAAGATCTGTGCTATACGTACAAGGGGAAGTGGGAAAAAGCCCATGTGAAACAGCTGTTTTCAGCTTTTAATAGAAATTATATCCTGGACTCCTTGCTGCATGCATCCTGGCAATTTCCATATTGCTAGTTTACAGTTATGGAGGATCTGCTCTTTTATTGGCATCTCCAAGTCTGAGCAAGAGAGTCATTATGGTACTGCAGACTTAACGATGTTTTTCTGTTTCCCTTCAGCAACCAAAGAGGTCCAAGATCCCGTGGAGACAGCAGAGAAGGTTGGTCTTGCAGCACTCATAATTCAGGTGAGTCTGAGCTGCCTCACGAGGGGTCTGCATTGTCTGTGAGAAGTTACAAATGGAGATGAAGAGCCATGTCTAGGTGACATCCATTATTGTTCCAGGACTTCCGGGGCCTTCTGTCTTCTGGTTACCAGTTCAGCTGGGATCGAGCTCTCCAGAGTCGGGGAGATACAGGCGTGTTCTTGCAGTACACCCATGCCAGACTCCATAGGTAAGAGGAACATTTCTGCACAGCACAGTCTGACATGAATTTTAACCTTATTAACTTTCTGCTTTGCTAAGTAGTAGTGCTAACTCCTTAAATATGACACATGTTCACTTTTTCAGCACAAGTGTGAGTTTAAGATAGAAATTATTGAGACTTCCCAGAAGAGCAGGCCAATTGAAATTAATTTTCTACCTCATTTCCGTGGAACTGAACTAACTGTTCATGTAGTTTCTCAGTTGGAGGAACAACTTCTCTGTGGTTGGTGTCACTGATGAGGAATGCTAGCCTAGAACTAAGGAAAAGGATGTAAAAACCAAAATGCCCATACTTGTAAAACAAATCATGGAACTTGGATGCTTTGGCTACCACAGTAACTAGTTGATTATTTTTAACATTATTTCCCACTGTTGATAGCCAAGATTAAAAGGAGATTCCTTCCTGTTGACTCAGGTCAAACACCTTGTTCCATGGTACCATTAGTGGGGAATTGACTACCTCCCTAGTCCTTTTAGCTTCTGGACCTGTTGTCCATGCATATCTCTAATCCTGTTGATAACTGAATGGCCAGCAGTATTTTTTTTTTTTTTTTTAATCTTAGGTTGAAGTCAGCTAGTCTGTTTCAGTGTTCCATTCAGCTTGAGCAGAGCCTACCCTGTTTTCTTAAAAACACAAATTACTGGGTTTTTTGTTCAGCCTTGCTAAGAGGTGGTTTTCATCCAACATTTCCATTCTTATGTTTTAGTTTAGAACAGATGCATGGGAATGCAGAGCTAACTGATGTAAATGTGGCGTGCTTGCAAGAGCCAGATGCCATCTCTGTTCTTCAGCATCTTCTCAGGTTTGTCTAGTTTTCTTTCCAAGTACCATTTCCCTTGAAATAAATATCTGGATATGCCACTGATCTATTGAGAGGGCACAGACTGCAGGATCATAAGAAAAAATGGCTGTTTGAGGCAATGAGTTGCCTTTTGTGCCACATGGATTGCAACATTTGAAATGTTCATGGCTTTAGAAGCCATATGATGGAAAAAGCACTATTTGGAACACACTCTGTGTACTTGAGTCTCCTAATTATTTCTTGTCTTCACAAAAGTGAGCTCAGCTCTGTATAAATACTAGCTGCAGATTTGCTTTGTACCTCAAGTTCTGTTTTTGTCATGTGAGAAAAAAGAGAGGTGGTCAGGTAAATGGAGTATGTGCATGCACATTTGGGAGCTCAGCATCCTTCAGAGCTACTGAACATGCACAACTGGTACCTGTTAACAGCGGTAGTGTTCTTCATTAATTCAGTCTTAAAGTTGAACAGTTTCTCTTTTCATTATTTCATAGATGTGTAATTAAACTATGGAGACAAGGGGGTTGTCCATGTTGTGCAGCCTGTGATGGAGTCAGAAGTGACCAAAGCTTCCCGAATTCCTAGTGAGAATTATTGCTATAGACTGCATTGCACACTGCAGTGCCAGCAAGTTAACTTTTTTGACCATACTAAGACCTTCCTGAGGCCGTCTGTTTAAAATTAGGACTTCCAAAAGTCATGGCAGTGCACCAGGTGCCTCCTTTGACCTGCACATGTGGGCTGCTGAGCCCTGCCATTACCTCTAAGTGCCTCCAGAGGTCTGTCAGCAGTCCATCGTTTGCTCTCTTGTGCAACAGCAGGACCAGCCAGCTCTCAGCAAGACCCATAGTGTCTTATTTTTACAGTGCCATTGTATTTCACAGAAAACATGTGAGTTGTTTCTTGGGATTTTTTAATACTCTTACGTGACTGCTGAGCTGTTATCATGGTGTGCTCCCCAGTTCTGCAGCTTGTCTTTAAGAGAGGAAGATGCCACGGCAGTTCAGCTTGGACGTGATGGCAGGGATGGGCCTGGGAGCTGAGCAAAGATCAGGAACTCCAGTCCCCACTTTGAATTTGAAATCTCTTAGCCCTTGGTACCTTCTTGCAGGCTGTGAAAAAGGACAGCAAAACACATGAAGGAAAAACATAGCTCTCATGACTGCCTGTACTGCCCTGTTTAATACTGTCTTAAAAAGTCGAGTGTATTGTGTAAGTTATGTAGGATGACCCTGCTTGAGCAGGGAGGTTGAACCAGATCACCCTCTGTGGTCCCTTCCAACCTGACCCATTCCATGTAATTCTGTATTCCAGGATTTGTCTTTTTCTAATGTTGGAAGATTCCTTTTATCTACTTAAAATTCTAAGCTGCATTTACTAAAGGCAATGTCCTCTAAGGGACTGTTTTGACTTCCTTGGTTATTTAACACATGCTTTTTGCTCCTAGAAACATACAGTTACTGTTGAGATGTAAAAACAGACATAATGTTCTTGGAGCAAGTACAGCTCTTGTGTTCTCTTTGCTGTAGCCTGCCTCTCTGAGCTGTTTGCACGATGAGGAGCAGACTCAATCTCCTTCAATAATAAGTGAACAAGGAAGGAATAATCAGTTGTGTGCTAATGACATGGCTTAGGTCTGCTTCAGAAGATTAGTTTTGCTAATCCTGCAGCTGTGGTTGTGTGCTTGTTCTGACTTAGGCAAGTCTGATGAGCCTTCTGAGTACACCTTGTACCCCTTCAGCACCAAGCAATCCTTTCCTTCCTTCACAGGTATGACGAGGTTCTGTATAGATCTTCTCAGGATCTGCAACCCAAGCACATTGTCAGCTACCTCCTCACACTGAGGTGAGGTGTTTGCTGATACTGGTGGTGTCTCCAGTGAGGACAGGTCTTCCTGAGCTGGCTCTGCAGCCCTCACATCTGCACTGCTTTGAAGAGTAAAAACAGTGGGAACATGCAAATTTGTGGGACAGTTTCCCTAAAGCAGGAAATATATAAAGTAGGATAGCAAATAATGTAATACATAGTAGTGATTAAGGCTGGAGCCAGGAGCCTCCTGAGAAACTTAACAGCTTTTTAAGAAAAAATAATCTATTAGCTGAAACCAGTATCTGAACCCAAAATCATGCTGGACTAATGATGTCTGAAGCAGCAGATTTCAGCTGGTAACATCCTCTCAATATCAACGTTTCAGCTAGGAAATTTTATCCAAACCACTTTTAACCACTATCTCAGCCCATGAACAAAGCTTGTTATTAGTGTAAGTGATACTGTGTATCTGATTCCCATAGGGATTGGACAGCACCGTGAAATGCTGGTGTAGGCTTGGTAGAGGAAGCTGTAGAGCCTCTGTATGGGGCAGCCTTTAACAAGTTAAGGAAAACTGTGTAAAGAATCATGCATCTTGGGAATGATAGGGTAGGCTCTCAAGGATCTTCCCAGAGAAGTCTTGATGCTGTTCTGTGGGTTTTTTGGGGAGATGGACGGCAGGGAGTGGGGCGGTATGTGTGAAGTGGGGAGATTATTTTGGGGTTATTTTAGGAGAATTAAGTTGTCAGGGCATGCCATCAACACCACGCAGGCTACAGAAAACCATGCCCTCCTTCAGCCAGGTGAAGAGGCTGTTGGAAATCGGCCTGTGGTGTGCTGCATTTGTGGGTGGCTCTTCCAGTTCTGCTGCTTTCTGTAGCCCACAGTGCTGTGTTTGTCAAGTGACTTGCTCCTTCTCACCGTTCTCCCATGTTTTCCCTTTCAGCCACCTGGCAGCCGTGGCACACAAAACCCTTCCCGTGAAAGGCAGCGCCCCCGATGTGGCACAGGTACGGCACAGCGGGGCTGGGGGCTGGAGCCTGGAGGGCGGCCCGAGGAAGGATCCATCATGGCTTTGCCAGCCCAGCTGTGTCACCACTGCGGGGAATTGGTGCCCACAGGCGGAGGAGCCAACAGCCCGGCTCTCCCGTGGGCGGCACCGCTCTGGGAAGGCAGGGATTGCTGCTCACAGCTGTGCCTTCCGGAAAGGGCTGCTCTGCTTGATCCTCCACAAACACAGCACTCTCTAAGGACAATTGCTCCAGACCCAGTCAAACACCTTCTCTCATCACCTTTTCTTCTAACTGTTTTAAGAGTAAATATTTGAGCATTTAACTTGCTCGTTGACTTTTGATGGTTTCCTTTGGTGGTTATGTGGGAAGATAGAGAATTAGGAGAGAACTGAATCTTCTCCCTCTTTCCACCTACGTATCCCAAGTTGTTGGTATTGCCTTTCTAGCTAAAGCACAGAGGCTGACAACTGTTATGTGCCATTCCAAATAAATGCAAATTCTTTTTACTGATCTCCCAGGCAATGTTTGACCCCCCTAAATGACTCAGTAAATTATACATTAATTACACTGCCTCTCTTATTTTCTTTCATCTATTTCGAAAGGAATTACCTATTTGATTTTGGTAGAAAATCACATTTAAGTGTTGAGCTGTGCTGTGGAGGAAAACTTTCAGTGGAATTGGTGGAGCTGTAGTCTGTGTTTGAGCTTAGATATTGTAGACATTTGTGCCTTTGGAGATAGACTGCATCAAACTTCAAGGAAAACTTCAGTTCCTTATCCTGTAAATAAAAATATTTCTAAATATCTTGCAATGTGACAGCTTTTAAGAGCTATGATTTTTGGAGCAAGCTTGATAGAGCCCTTCCCAAACAGACAGCTGTGTAACAGCCAAGACAGTGACAAGGGAGAGTGAAATCTTCAAAGCAGCCCATAGGTTGCTTGACAGCCTGTCACCCAGGCACAGGGAGGGGAGGGATTCCAGCGATATCCTCAGGCTGTACTAGCCCGTGGTGCATGAAAGATTTTCAGCTTTTAGTCATTGCACTCTTGTTCAGGCATCTTTGCTTGCTCTGCCCTGAGGGCTGGGCTGGACATTCCTCTCCACCTTCCTTTGTTTGACAAAGTGTCCCTCTGTGGACAGTGGCTGCCAACAGCTGATGTGAATTCTGGCAGCATTGGTGTGTTCCTCAGTACTCAGGTTTTGTGTAGACCCGAGTCCCAGTGGGGGCCAAGACTGCACAGGGACAGGCTGCACACGGTGTTCTCACCTCTGTGTCTAACTCCTGTCCCAAGAACCACACTTTATTCTGTAGCACTACCCTAAAAGGACTTTTTTTCTTGTTTTCCAGGCACGGCTCTGTCTGTTCCACGCTGCACGCTCAGTTCTAGCCAACGGAATGAAACTTCTTGGCATTACACCTGTAACTCAAATGTAATGAGGCCGTACCCGATGTCAAGTCATATCTCTTAGTAAAATGATTTTTTCCACAATAATGTGAATCCTCTCCTGTGTGTCACTGCTACTGCAGGCTGAAAACGCCATCTGCACTGGGAGGTTTGTGTTCTCCATCCTACCAGCTGCAGAAGAGAAGGTGTGGCACAGCCATTTGCTGGGGGCAAGGCTGTCACAATCACTTTCTTCAGGCATTTGGTACAGCAGTGTACTTAAGACACTACTCTACTTGGAATTTCCCATAAACGAGAACTGCTGTGTGTTTGCCATGTAAATATCACATCCTTTTGGTAGAGGAAGTGGTGTTAACTGTGCTGCCCTAAGCAAAGTTCTCCACTCCTGCAGTTGCCACTGTGTACCAAGGCCTAATGGTACAGTGGCCCCAGGTGCTCTGTCTGTTGTAACAAACTGAGTTCCTCAGACCCTGCAGAGACCTTTGCCTGGGTGTTGTGCTGCATTCCCCCTTCAGAAACCTCAGCCAAGCCCAACTGCCAGCTGTCACACCCTGTTCCTCAGCCCTTCCTCTGTCCCACTGACGTGGTGGCTGGCGAGAAGACTGCTGCCCAGCTGGTGGAACAGGGAGCGCAGTGTTCCCTCAGCACTGTGCACACAGGCAGACATGGGAGGTGCTGCTTGGCACCCTGAGCCTCATGCTGCTGTAGAGAGATAGAGCAGCACCTGTGAGGTCCTGCAGGTGCCTGGCAATACCTTCCACCATGGAAGCCTCAACTCCCAAGAGAAGTAGCACTGTGGTAGAACAGTTGGCTAAAGGCAGAGGGGACCATCCTTACCCACTGAAAGAGAATTTAGGCATGTTTGTTACTGCTGTGTTTAACATGCCCCACTCTCAAGTAAAACCCAGCTGCTTAATTCATGTCCGAAGAAATATAGCCAAGAGTAAGAAATTGGTCACATTTCAACTCCACTGTGAATGTCAACAAGTTGCCCAAATGTACCAGGTCGCTTTTCCTTCAATGTAGAGTTGAAATATCTGGAAGGCCTCAGAAGATGAGGAAGGAGGTTGAAATTACACAGTTGGCACTAATAAATTAAAGGTGAATGTGCATTACAGCACATTCAAGCATCTTTTCAAGCATCTGTATGCACAGAGCAGTTGAGAGAGAAGAGATCTTCTAGGTAGAAACTTTGTGTTGACTCATTCACACTTGAGCCAGAGGTACAGGAACAGATACCAACCTTCTCCTGTGCTATGCACAGGAGATCCCTTTACCACCTACAACCAATATTAAAAAAAACATTTAAAGAGTAAAAAGAAATCCACAGCTTCAGAGTCTTTCATCTGACTTTTTAAACCAAACAACCTCTGATCACTCTGAGGTAGGTGATGCTCAAAGCAGGGGTCTTCCCTGTAGAGTTGCATCATCTTGTACTTATTGCCTAGAAGAGAAACTCTTCTATCATTAATCAAACTGTAAGTGCCAAGTATTTAAAGAGAAAATGCTGGCAGTAGTTCCTTTTTTTAATAGTTTTTTTTATGAAGCTTTCAGGCATTTCTGCCCTCAAAGAGCAAGACAGTTTATCAAATACACAAAGAACCGATTTCCCTCCGTTATATACATTATATACAATTGAGCGATCAGTTCCTTCATTAGGTTTTCCTTGTAAATGAGACTCTTCATTGTCGATGTAAATGAAGAATACCTTCCATAAAACACCCAGCCAGCTCATCAGCTGCAGTGTAGCCTCAGTGTCAGCCACTGGAAATTCCACATGTAAAACAGAACTAACTTCTGCTTTTAGTCTGTCCCACTTAAATCATATCATGACTAGCTTAAGGCTAATTTTGAAAAAAATTGCAGTTTTTTTTAAAGTCTACTTTTTCTCTTGTCCGTATGTCCGTTTTTATGGACAACATCACACAGTAGCAAGTCTCTCTTTTGAGCTCTTAGTCTCTGAAGGCTGGATTTTTGTGGTGTCTTGTCGAGGTAATCCATAGAGGTAAATGGAAATACACACCAGGAGAGCACCCAGGGAGAAGGTAACAGCTGAAAGGAGACAAAATAGTTTAAATAAATACATTCATATAAGAAATGTTCAGCAAGCCTTGTAAGTTATGATATCTGAATGACAGTATTGAAGTTACCCAAAACTAAACAAGACAGCAAGCTGTTGATAAGTCACAGCATTTAGCTTCATTCTCTGTCACTGGGATCTCTTGAGTGTTTACATTCCCCACACAGTTCCAATTAGTCTCATCAGTAAGAATGTGGCAGTGGTGGTCATAAAAGCAAGAGTGAAGCATCTTCTGCTGTCCCAGGTGCCATCTGTACAGGCTTACATTACAACGAACTTAATCATAAAAAGCCAGTGGATGTGATAAAGTAGCCTTTTTTGGCCTTTCCATGGCTAAGACAGGATTATTAAGAAACTATTAAAGAGGCTTTCACAGAAAGCTCATTAGTCCAGGTTTGGTTTGTGTCAACTGTCAAGAAAACACTCTGCCCAAGTAAGTTTTTAAAATTTTTTCATCCCTTGCTTTATGGTGCTCTTTTGCAGCCAAATACTGGTTATTTTCTCCTTATGCAAACTTTCCTTAAGTTTTGTCTCACTAATACTACATCAAAAAGCTAGTTTTTCCACCATTTTCCCACACCATCTTTGGATTAAGGTAGGAAATTACCCACAACTAAACAGTGAAGGACTGAGCAGGAGTGCTGGGCACAGTATCAGACACAGACCTGACTGGGGAGAAAATCCTTTGTAGTTGCAGAACAGCCCAGAGCCATCTGCTGTTTCCTCTCAAAGACATTCACCACATCAGTCAGTCACAACCCCAGCTGCTCTTTGACTTTCTCACATGGTGTTCACAGCAGATGGGGAAAGTAAAAGTTAATGTCTGTAGTGGCTGTAACCCATCAGGGATGTGTAAAGCCCTTGGCACTGGCTGTACTAAACCCAACAAGAAATAATAACCCATCAACAGCAGTCCCAGGTAAACAACTGTATCACACACTAAACTGCTAGAAAGTGATGCATGAAAATAAAGCTGCTTAAACCAGAAAGGTTCTTTCTGTTTGAAGTTGTGGATGCCTCTGAAAGAACAAAGCACCGATGCCTTTGAAAGCACAGAGTCATCAGGCACCTTTGTGCACCACAACAAGGACCGATGATGCATTAGTGCAGAGGAGTCCGGGAGAAGACTTGAAGCTAAAACCAGAAAAACTGAGAGAAGGCATAAACGATGGCTTTGTTATGAGCTGTGTACAGCAGGCTGGCCGAGCAGGAAACATGCACAGCCATCAAATCAAAGAAGAAAAGACACTTACTTATCTGGAGGCCAAAGAGGATGACTGATGCCACAGTAGAGAGAACAATAGCTGCCGCTGCAGAAAAGCCTTTCATGATGTTATCTGTGTACTTAACAACCACCGAGGTGTAGATGCCACCCACGCTGGCCAGAACTAGGAAGAGAATAAGGTGTTACCATAAGTACAGGTGCGGTAGGTTACTCTTGAAATGATGGATTTTACTCCACTAGCATACTCCTACTCTGGGCTCCATTGTCCTAATTAGTGATTTAACAGATCATTCAGTGGAATGGGATGTCTATGTAGCATCCAGTAAATAAGATATAACTCATTTAAAGATGATCTACTTGCTAACCAATTATTTAGGCTGCTGTTTCAGCACAATTTTAAATTGAATAAGTGAATAACTTTCAAGAAAATGACACTTTTAAATAAAATCCTTCAAAACACAGCTGAGAGTGTGTCAGACTAAATTTGTAGCTTCCTGCAATTAGTTGTATCTTTGTTAACGAAGAAAAACAATGTCAAAAGGCTAAACCCGCAAGATACTTACAGACGACAAACCAGACGTAGTATGTGTAGCCATAGAAAAACCCTTTCTCAAGAACTTTGGCTCCATCTGACATGTACACAACAAATAAATTCACCACAATCCCAGATAAGTACAGCTGAATGTTCCTCACCCACAAGGAAGTATCTGAACTCTTTAACACCTTTTCAAAATAAACTCCTGAAAAAAAACAAAACAAAACAAAACAAACAAAAACCCAAAAATATTTCAGTGAGAAGAATGATTCATGGCTTATTGCATTTTAAAACCAGACAACCTCTTAGAGCCAGCAAACTCTCAAGTTCACTATCCTTGGAAGACCCACTGCTGAACACCAACGATGGATTCAGGGTTGCTGCCCCCACTCCTCAAGGCTCAACCCTTGGCCTGCTGAGAAGATGAAAAGGCATCCCATGGGAGTACTTCACTGAACTGGAGGGGCATTTTCCACCCTGTACAAACTCCTTTACATCTGTGTGAGCATGAATAAGCTACAGCAAAGGGACTATGAATGTTCTTCTCTTACATTGTCATGTACTTCAGATTTGTAACTAACTTAGCCCTAAAAGGAGTTACTGTTGTCTCATAGACTCTTTTGTTAAATTGTTTCAATTAGGCTGTTAAGTTTAAATGCAGTTAAAACCTTTAGGCCTGAACCACTGGTCAAGTCCGGGGTTAAGTTTAGCAAGGGGACCCGCTCTGATTCAGCGAGAAGGTCTCCCTCAATCCTGTTTCTCCTTACCCTTTCCTATCTCTACCCTTTTTCAATCCACAGCCTCCATGAAAATAATTTAATGTTGATTTTAGTTTTCAACTGATTTTAGTCCGATTTTTCTCAGGGGGTGGGTAGGGGAGGAAGGGAGGATCTATTATATTACCTCAGTACTGAAACTGAAAACTCCTCAGGAGCTTAGTGCTGGCAAAGCACTTGGCAGAGCAACTCATTCTGAAACCACAGCTTCGGGGGGATTACAAGAGCAAATCAAAACCGAAGCCTTCTGCCAATTGAAACTACAGGTTGGTTTTGAGGAAGTGGAATTCATTTTAATCTAAAGCTCTAGTTCTCAATACCACATTGAAGAGCATTATTTTTATGCTCTGCATTACTGAAACTCCCCAAATACTTCTTCATTATTCTACTAGGGAGACATTCGTCAGACTAAGAGGCAGACATTTGGCAAGGCCCTCACCACCTGACTTTTTAACCATTGCTCACCCATCAGGACTCTGCCAAGCTCTGGAACTTCCTCCACATTTCAAAACAAAGAGAGCAGTTTGCAGGACTCTTACCAGCGACTTCCATGAGCTTCTGGTGAGAGCCCTATTGACTAGAAGTTTATTGGTGATTAATATCACACACAATCCTTCATACCATATGAGAAAATAATACGGAACCAACAAAGGTGGCACAAACCCGTGTGTTAGAAGCCCTAGGTACCTCCCTCCCCACCCCAATTCCCCAAGGCAGCTTTAAGGAAGGTCTTGCTACTCTTTTATTAATGAAAAATGCAACTTATAATTTAATAGAATACAGTGAATATTTATGGTGAATAAATGAGAAGGCAGATTCATATTTCAGGGGTTCAAATAATTATAAAACCAAGGAAATATATGATCTTATAAGAATATAAATTTTTGAAGTGTAAATAACAACAAACTAGTATTGTTAATGACTGCAGCCTTTAAAATAACCCAGAATAATTACCTTGAGATTTCTGCCCCCCAAGAAGACACACAGAGCACAACAAAGTGTAATCAACACAACAGAAATTTGGCTTGAGTATGAACCATACTTGTCAATGTTATAAATGGAGAAAACAGTAGGAAAATCAATAAAACTATGCTTCTAGATTTGTGAACATATAATTCACAAATCCACTAGGCAAGATGAAGGAAAGAATGGGGGCTGATTAGGAGAACTTACTCCTCAGAACTGTTTTAAGTCACAAAGGATCTGCCGTTAAATTATCTCTCCGATGCTTTTAAAAGGATCCAGATCCTTGTTGAGGCCCCAGATCCTTGGAAATTATCACAGGATCAGCAATTTGAAGAAAAAACTTCTTTTCCATCTCCAAGTGACAAAAATACACAACTCTTTTTTCATTCTGCTGGACTAATACAACACACTGTAAAGCATGGTCAGCCCAGAAACTGGAGGTCTAATGGCAAAATAACTGCTTCATGTGAGTGTGGGAAGGAAGAACAGGAAGGGAATTTGAATAGAATTTATGTTTTCAACATGTAAAGCCCCAAGGGCACAAGCTCTGTGGATGAAACACAGTCCCTCCCAGCTGCCCCAGAGCTTCAGCTGTCAGCAAGGAAACCCAAGCTGTAATCCTTTTGCAGGAGAAGAAAGCCCTAAGTGTCTCAAGCTGCCTGCATCAACCTGTCAGTGCTCTGAATCTGCAGATTTTTGGATGCACAGCTGTTGACTCACATTATTGGGGAAAGTAGGAGTTTTAGGAGACTCTGAAGGCTGTATTTTGTCTTGCAGCTTGGGAGCATCTATTTAAATGAGGAAATTCATAACCTTTCAGGAAAAGCTGACTGAGCTCTACAGAGTTTTATTTAGTATTTCTGCTTCAAAGTGCCCGTTTCACTAAAACTACTCCAAATAAGAATGACACTCTCCTCCTTTCCTCCTCTACCCACCAGAACGTTTTCCATGAGTAATGAGCATCTNAGAATTGAAAACAAAAGGTAAACTTTGTGGGTTGATATAAGCATAGTTTAATAACAAAAACAATTTAAAATTTACTATTAACTCTAGTATTAACAAATGGAGAGAGAGATATGAAACCCAAGAAAACTAAGTGATGCACAAGATAACTGATCACCACCTGCTGAGAGATGCCCAGCCCATCCTGCAGTAGCAATCAGCCCCTCCTGGCCAAATTCCCTGATTTTCCATACTGGGTGTAACGTTCTATGGTATGGAATATCCCTTTGGCCCGTTCAGGTCAGCTGTCCTGGCCATGCTCCCTCCTGATTTCTTGTGCCCCTCCTCACTGGCAGCGCAGGAGACACTGAAAAGACCTGGACTCATGGTTAAGCACTACTGGGGCACAACTACAACACCAGTGTTACCAACATTGTTCTCATACTAAATCCAAAACACAGCACTGAACAGCTACCAGGAAGAAATGTAATTCTATCCCAGCCAAAACCAGAGCACAGAGCTACTTCATTAAGTAGAGCAAAA
>VYZR01074753.1:89698-104464 GCA_013400675.1 Oxylabes madagascariensis | reverse complement strand
CACTGAGAGATGCCCAGCCCATCCTGCAGTAGCAATCAGCCCCTCCTGGCCAAATTCCCTGATTTTCCATACTGGGTGTAACGTTCTATGGTATGGAATATCCCTTTGGCCCGTTCAGGTCAGCTGTCCTGGCCATGCTCCCTCCTGATTTCTTGTGCCCCTCCTCACTGGCAGCGCAGGAGACACTGAAAAGACCTGGACTCATGGTTAAGCACTACTGGGGCACAACTACAACACCAGTGTTACCAACATTGTTCTCATACTAAATCCAAAACACAGCACTGAACAGCTACCAGGAAGAAATGTAATTCTATCCCAGCCAAAACCAGGGCACAGAGCTACTTCATTAAGTAGAGCAAAATTATTAGTATTTCACTGCAGTGCCACGTGCACTTGCTGATCTAGGGTTGTCCCTCAGATCAGCTCAGTGTAGCTGAGTGGTGTTTCACCTCCTGTGGGTACTCTCAGTGCTCAGAGGCACTGTCTGCTTGGCTGTGGTCAGTACTCCCAGAGGCATGACCTACCTTTCCCACTAATGCAGCTGAGCAGCAGCTGTGACCTAAGAAACAGAAGACACTTGTTTCTCCCTACAACAGCATTAGGTCAGTGCCTCTGAAGGGTGTGTTTAAATGACATACACACACTGCGCCGGAGTTTCCCTCCTAACTCTCCCAGTGCTTTGATTCCAAGCTGTCTGTTCCAACAGTTACAATGTTACCAAGCCCAACTGCTGGAAACAATCTATTACTCAGACACTCCCAGGATGGTGCATTAGACTGATTATGATGGCTGTGGTAATTTATACCAATTGTAGCAATCAGTTGCGTTTCCAACAAGTGAGACCAGAGCAATACCACGCGCCTGCCGGAACTGGTAACAATAACGGTGAAAGCCAAAGAGCAAGGGTTGTTCATTCTTTATCCGAAGAGGCAAAGTCTTAACTCTTACCTGTACTTTTGTAGCCTGAGCGGGCTCCCACTGAACAAGGGTAACGCCACCACACAGCATGAAGACAGAGAACCACTGCAACTTACTAAGGGTACGGTTCAGCATCAGGACTGTACATAAAGCTGTACAAGGGATCTTCAACTGGTACGTCACCTAAAAAAGATAGAAATGTAGTGTAGAGAACAAGGTTTTATAAACTCCTCCAAAACAAGAAAATAAAATAGAAAATTCAGCTACAGAATGACAGATTTTATATTCATTGATTTCCTACAGATCCATTGTCAACTACAACAAAGTGAATTTGAAGTGACTCTAGCAGTGAGTGGCTTAGCTCAGAAAGCCAGAGCTCTGCAGCAGTGTATGCTCTGAATAGAATGAAGCACAGTTTTGCTTTTAACACTGAGGCTGAAGAGAGTGCTGTGTTCCAGGCAGACACCTGACATGTGTGCCTCATGAACCAGGAAAGAGAAATATATTTCCAGATCTGTTACTGACAGAAACCTGTATTACCTGGTAGACTGCAGCATCCAAGTTGCTAAGAGCCACGAATGCCATGTTGTTTTGGAGAGCGTACACCACAGATGGAACACTTAATTTTAGCAATTCTTTAGGACTTCCAAAGACATTTTCTTTTAAAGATGTTATTAACCTTGTCAGACTTCCAGTTTCTCTGCAAAATAAAATATTAACATAACAGAGGGCATTCCTAAACTGGTACTTTAAAACAGAAATCAAATCAATGAATCCCTTGGGAGGGCTCAAAATTTGTCCTCCACAATCAGTTGTACTTTCTGCTCATAAAAGAAAAAAAAAGGTTAACTGGCAAAAAACAAGTGAGATTTTCAAGAAGTAGAAAGCCCTGAAGGCGAGAGAGACATTCTGGAATCAGGAAGTTAGATGCATTAATGTGTAGCAGTGTGTCAACACAGGCAGTGGAACAGAAGGCTGTTGTTCATGTCTCCCATTTTTTACTGGGTATTAATGTTTGTGTGTGATGTCAAATGCCCATGATTTTCCAGATCCCCTTTAAACTGGGCCTCACAATACAGTTAAAAAAGGCATATGACCTTGCACACTACTTACCTAGAAAAACCTCTCATTCCTCAGTCAGCCACGGGCTCCCAGTCTCATTTGTGCAGTGGGAGACGCTGAAGCAGCACCAGCACACACATGAAGAGGTCTGGCAGGTGTGTGAGGGCTCCCTGTCGCCTGTCCCTGTCTCTGTCTTTGCATTTCACACCTCTCCTTCGAGTCATTGCAGTGTGTGACAGAGCAGGCAATGGGGAAGAACGTGTTGCTGCTGGCTGCTTTTGCAGTTTGCTACTCAGCTTTTCGCAGCTGCTCTCTGCATTACTGGTTCTCCCTTATCACTTGTACATCAATCTGACATTTGCTGCTTACTTGTTGCTGCTGCTCCAGTCCTCTTCCCAGTTATCCCACGCCCCCCCTTTCCAATCTTCTCTCTCTTAGCACTGACAAATACCAACATCCAAAATCATTCCTGCCCCCTTCCACAGGCCTTGCAACTTGCAAACTGTACTGCTCTTAAATTTAACTCTCCTTGTGGTTCTATTGCACACTTGTATGAATAAATAGCTTTAACCACATTGTTTCAGCATATTTTCCTTTCCTGATCAACCCCTGACTCTGTACTCCAGTTGTTCTCCTCCCCAAAGATTCACAGACTTCACCCTCTCATGATCCTTCCATCCAAATTTCTCTCCTTCCTTGCCTTCCTCCCTACTTGCACCAAGCATATACTTCCTTTTCTTGGCTTTTTTTTCCCCTTTAGGGACAGCAGTCTTTATACAGGCAGCTGCAAGGGATTCTTTCTGTATTTTTCCGTAACAGAAAGCACACATAAAAAACCAGACATGTCTGGCCACAGGGAACAACCATGACAAGAAAATCCATGGACAAATAACACTTGAAGTGAAGTTTGCAATACAAGAAAGGGGAAGAGTTCATGCTACAGCTCACCATGGCTAATTGCACTAGATACAGAACTGTATAAAATGTTAGGAGTCATTGATATTATGGGCAAATTCTTTTGGTTTGTTCCATTTCTGAATGTATTTATTACATTGTCTAGGACTGGGAGATAGGATGTACAAGGAAATTGGGTAATACCCAACTACAGCTGGACTTAAGTGCTTCTATCTCAAAAGTCTAACTGAAAATAAAATATATTTAGCACAGACACAGTTCTATTGTATGAAAATAAGAAGAAAAAAAATACCATACAGCAATAACTTCTTCTATTCGTTGATGCTAAGGAGGGCTGTCAAACAAGAAAATAATATTTAAACTTTACCTGCTTCTGTTCCAGACCATGCTCAGTGAATTTGCTGATCACATTTTTAAAGTAAAGTCACAGCAGCAATAGTAGCTTCTGTCTACTTTGACTTCTGTCTACTTTGACTTCTAGAACCAAATTTCAGCAATAAAGAACAACACGTGTCTAATAATCACCATCTCCCCTTTAGTTTTTGAGAACAAGAAGATGAACTATCTAATAGCTCATCTGTGCAGTGGATGTGCTTTCTGAAGCATGCACTTACCAAGAATTTCTAACTGTAAGTTGAATTCAGTACATAGACAAAAAGTAATTTAAAGCCAACCACATGTACAGCTGATAATGCAAAATTAGGTGCCCAAAGAAGTATGCTGCAAGATCAAATTAGAAAATAAAAAATTGTCTAACTTGAATTCAGCTTTCTTGATGTTTATCTAGGTTTGAATTTTAAAACATAATCAATTTTCTTTGTAGAATGGTTCAGGTTGAAAGTGACCCTAAGACCATCTTGTTCCAACCTCCCTGCCATGGGCAGGGACACCTTCCACTAGACCAGTTTGCTCCAAGCCCCATCCAGCCCTGTCTTGAACACTCAGGGATGAGGCATCCACCACATCTCTGGGCAGCCTGTTCCAGAGATTCACCACCCTCACACTAAAGAATTTATTCCTAATATCTAATCTAAACCTATTTTCTTTCACTTTAAAGCCATTTCCCCTTTCATAAATTCATTACCCCATTGACAAAGCCAATAGCTAGGTATGAAGAGGTGAGAGATACTAATAACTACCAGTTATGCAACAGAAAAGCACATTTGTTAGAAAAGCTGAAGTTAAAACTAGACTTTGCAAAACAGCTCTGCTTTTCTTCATCCATTGCTAAGTAGTTATGTACCAGCTAAGAATGTAGCAAATGCTATTACCAGATGGTGAACAGGACTTTAAATAAGCATGAGAAATGGAGAGTACACTTGAGTTAACAATTAGCATAGCTTAAACTACCATAAGCTTCTCTTTTGAAAGACATTCTTTGGCATTCATCCATTCAATGTGCCCTCCAGGAGATCCTTAAGAGTAAACAGTGAAGGCATCATGTAATAATGTGTAAGAAAACAAATTCGGCAGCTGGAACAGTGGAAGAGTTGTACTCTGGTATCCTGTATACTGCAGTTACCAATGCTGTTTCTTTCAAAACGAAAAGGTACCTACACAAATGTATCCTGCTGTACAGTAAAAACAGATGGCACTCTATCTTCTGACTGGTTACTGAACTACAAAGGCAACTGGCCTTGGGTGAGACAAATTGGTTAGGATTTAAAACTGAAGGAAGCTGTAAAGGAGACACAGAAAGAAGCTGTGCTGGAATTGATGCTGTTCAGCATATACATAACTGATCTGAAAGGGCAGGTTAGGAAAGTTGGAAAAGTTGGGAACTTTTGGACCCACAGCATGCCAGACATGCTACCAAGGACAGGTGAGCATGGCCTGATGAATGGTGTCTGCTAGTGCCCATCTCTCCCTTTGCTATGAAGAGAAAAACCCCACCAGCTGACCAGACCAGAACAGACATCATAACGTCCAAACAGCTCAGTGAATCTGATTATTCCCATTTTAATTGGTAAATAAAGCTCAGGTGTCAATAAATGAGAAAGAACCATAGGAAATTACGACCCCTGTATATAGCAGCCCTCTCTCATCTAGTTGTGGGCACCTGCCAGAAAGATGCAAGTAGGTCTTGGATGGCACCAGCTCAAGGATGGCATCAGCTGCAGAGAAATGAGCAGAATCCTTGGGAAAGAAACTGAGGCCAAGAGAGAAAGCACCTTCACCCCTCTGTCTAATGCCATGGCATGTTCACATCCTGAATACAGCATGCAGCTCCGGTTCCTGTTTCAAAGGGGATGTAACAATACTGGAAATGCTCTAAGGATGGCTACTGTGATGATCCCAGAAAAATTAAACTAGGACTCCTGGCTTGGAAAATAAATTAGTGATGAAAACACAGATCTGTAGAGATATGAATAGCAAAATGAGGGAGGAAAGATTATTCATCATGTCTGTGAACACAAGACAACAGGATCCATAAGTTTCTGCCACCAGCTAAGCAAAGTTCAGCCCATGCTTGTCCCCTTGGCTACACTTCCATTCTACACATCCTCTGCTGACGAAGGGAAGATAATGGGCTACAGAGACTTTTTGCTGTGCAGGGCTGTTCTAAAAACATCAACATGCTAAGACTTCTTTCTGAGTTAAAAGTAATTCAGTTTTTAATTATTTCAAGTAAAAAAGACCATTCACACATTTAATGCACACAATATTACAGACCCTTAACCAAAGGGATTATTTACCCTGCTGCACTAGGTGTACTATAAACAGCCTGGGTCCCAGGTGCACAAGATTTGACAAATTACACACACAGGTGAGGCTACCCAGAGGTCCCCCACTATTGGGAAGCGTGGGCTGCTACAGTCTCCAGAGAGCCAGTGGGATCCTCTCTGGTCACACCAGTGAGAACCACGTGTCAGCAGGATCATTTCTGCCAGCATTTTGTGCTGACAGAGTGAGAAGCCCAGGGTGCATGAAAAGAAAAATAGAAATTCCTCACTGGTCACATCTGCCTTCTCTAACGCATTCCATTTAATGAAAGGTTAAAAAAAAAGGCAGTTTGTCACAGTTGCCTTACCAAATTCAAATATTGTCTCACTTCTAAAGCAAGTAAAATGTCATTTGTATGTTGAGAGGAAAACAGCTGATGAAAATCTGAAGTACATCATGTGTCTCCATGATCCTCTAGCACATAACAGCCAGCCTTTTGATGTACCATAAGCCACAAAGAGAGACAGAGACCCTAAAAGAACAAATTCTACCACAGCAGCAAGAACTCGGCTTTGGAAAAGTCCAGAATATAAAGATTCTTCCTAGCAAGGATGTAGTACAGGGAAGCTGAGAGAAAAGGCAGTAGACAGCCTCCCTGCTTGAGACGCTCATGCGTGGACTAAAGTTCCAGTTCTTAGCAGCAGTCTGGGACTACAGAAAGTAATATTTTTTGATCACGGTCTTTCAGCTTTGGTTTGCAGATTATTAGAGACACCAAAATGTCTGTCCTTAACATTGTTTGCTAAAATTTATTAGTAGGAACATAAGAATTTTATGTAACTCAGCAGATGATGGCTCACAGCAGATGACGAAACGTCCAACTTTCATCTACACCAACATTTTAAAGACCCAAAACATCGTGGATAATCCATGCTGACATTCTGAACTGATTCCAAAACATACAAAAATAGAAAATATGTAGAAAGGACACACCTGAATATCATGCTGTATACAAAGCAGTTTCAGTTAATGACTACTCAGAAGCTCTAACCCACTCTAAAATTACCTTTCACAGCACGACTATCCAGCCACATTCTCAAACATACCTGCACTTCAGTACCCGAGAATCTGAGGTTAGAAACAAGGACAGGTTTTCAAAACACTGATCAGCACTCCCACACTTACTTAGCCAGGATGCCCACGCTCAGGAACAGCTTGATAACTTCAGCGACACACACAGCTGTCGTCGAAAAGTAGAGTTCTGTCTCCACCGTCCTGGTGTAGCGCAGTGCCACTGTGTACGTGGCAGCAACCAGGGTCATCACCGTGAGGCAGTACAGCTTGAACAGTAGGCTGACATTTTCTGAAACAAAACAGAGGAGACGACTCAGCATGGCCCCCATTTCAATTTAAGAACTGAAACAGTGTGTTCTCCAGCTGGAGGGATGTATTAAACACCACTGTGTCAGCAGACAATAATGGCAATGTTAGGATAACACCTCCCATAAAAAGTCTCGGTTAAACTTTACAGCCTTCTCAAAGAAGCTTGTAAAAGAACCCCAAGTGTTTGAAAATAAGATGCTCCCTTGCCCTCATAATGATCCTTCATTCCAGAAAAAACTAATTATACATTAATATTTATCTAATAACAATCAAAAAGTCTTTCTGTGCTTTCCTGCTCTTTAGCTGATAGTAGGCGCTCCCTCTGAAATGGCAGCTGATCCCCTTCATGTAATATACTGAACTCTGACACAAAGAGGGTTGGCAGACGAGCAAAAGAAAAAGGAGAGGAAAAGTTCAGTATCAGCAAAGAAATCTAGCAAATCTTAATAAATAAGGCAGCATTTCCATCAGCCCTATTTTCCACCTCAGTTAGTAAAAGAAGAAGATTTTGTTCTGAATGGTGATTCACACAAAGGGCTTTCTTGAAAAATTCTCTGTGAATTTTAGAAAGGTCTAAGGTTAAGGCCCTTCCAGTAAATTAAACCACACAAGGACTGTGTATCATTTGTGTTAGCCCCTCTGTCTTTCCCACTGCTATACTCCTACAACAGTAGCAATACTTGTAACAGGTTTGACCTGGACCAACTACTATCCTGCAAAATTTAAGAGTTAGCCTGTCCAAGGTCTCTTGGCACAAGGCAGTTTTTCATTCATCCGCACTCCTCTAAGGCCACCAGGCCACTCCAGTGCATTCCCAGGTCAGGGAATGGCTAAGCCTGCATCTGAACCAGGAAAGAGAACAGCACACAACTCCAAATGGGATTTCTATGCACAAAGGCAAGACCCAACACAAGACATCAGCAAATGTGCGGCTTCTACAAAATCCTTTTTCAAACTGGTAGATTGTTATGTTTGGCACCTCTCTGGCGGGTATTGGTCATTCAGCAGTGCCTTTGGGGCCACTGTCATGTTCTAAAGATCCTAAAGAAACGTGTTTCAATCGGTGTAAGTTTGTGTTCCTCTGCTGATTAGGTAACGAGATACAGGGTAAGTAGTTTTGTAATAACTTTGCTCATTTAATAAAGGAATGAATTGCTGAATCCAGTGTGACCAATGCTTTGGTTCATGTTTCTTTCAAGCCAGAGATGTCTTCGATTGCATAACATTTCTGCAAGGTACAGTTAATACCTCCTGCCACTGCAATCATTTAAATTAGCTCCTTCCTTATAGATAAAAATCTTACCCACATCAGTAACCACTTTTAAAAGGTAGAGCCAGTTAGTTTTTGGACTAACAATGCTTAGAAGAGACTTACAAGCTGTAATCCATTTTTAAATTAAATTTGGATTGTGGGGGGAGGAATCCAAGGGCATAACAACCAGGAAATATAATTAACCCCATCTGGTTTTACAAAAACGTATCTTCTAATGATGTTTCAGTGCTGACAGAAATTATATTAATGCTGTGATTTGACACACAAAGATTTTAAGTCTATGCACCACCAAACTAAAACTAAACTTAATCCTTGCCTCTATTAACTACTCTTTAAAAAAAAAAAAAAAAAAAGCGCTCCAATTTGGCAATGGTTTTGAAACTTGGGTAAACCAAATGCAGCAAGACATAACGAATCTAGTATCTAGACTAGATAGTTTGAGCATCATGTAAAAAGGTATTTGTAATTCTTTTCAGTCTGGATAATTCTTCAGCCTGGCTCACACGTCTGCATCAGTACCAGTGTACCGAAGGGAGCAGAAGAAAGCATAGTTGGGGCACCCGTAACTTCTGCTGATAAATCTGAACTTACACCCGCCTAAAGAAAAGAGGAGCTGGAAGAAGCTTTTAGTTTTTTCCCAGTAAATCCCACTCGGATGAAATGATTTCTGGCAAAAAGGGACCAGACAGGCCAAAAGCCTCAGGACACAAGTGCGGGCCTCCCACACATCTGCACGGCTCATGTAAGGGCTCCGCCAGGGCTCCTGGAAGGCAGCCCCGGGCCAAGCCTGGCCTGGGAGCACAGCCCGCTGCCTGCCAGGTTATCCGGGGTGCCGGGCGCCTGGCACACACTGCCGGGAGCCTCCTGCCCCTCACCCTTCCAGGCCCCGCCAGGCCACTGCCGGGAGCTGGGGAGCCCTGGGCAAGGCCCTCCATGGGGAGCTGCAAGAGGGGCAGGCGGCGCCTTCCTGGCGGATTAAAGCCCTCCTGGCTTGCCCGAAGTTGTGGCTTCGGGACCGCGTGGGCTCTGGCCTCGTTGTACACAGAATCACTGAGAATCAGGGAATCAGCTAGGTTGGAAAAGACCTCTGGTGTCATCGAGTCTGACCTATGACCGAACACCACCAAGTCAACTAGATCGTGCCACAAAGTGCCACATCCAGCCTTTACTTAAACACCTCCAGGAATGGTGACTCCACCACCTTCCTGGGCAGTCTATTCCAGCAACTAAACATCCCTTCCGCGAAGAAATTCCTCCTACTGTCCGACCTAAACACACTCCAATGGGCACCTGGGTGCGGCGGCGTTTGCAGGGACACCTGCGGCGCCCGCAGGGTGGGTGCAGGGGATGCCCCTGTGCACCGACACCCTGCCCCCGGGATAAGCTCCCAAGATGCTGCGCCACGGTCAGACGCTCCCCGAGGGGAACTGGCGGCGAGGGGGCCGCGACTGTGGCTGATCCCAAAGGCGGAGGCGTTCCGGGGACCCGGCAAGCCCCGTACCGGGAGCACCCGGCGCCCACACGCCGGGGACGCAGCGGTGCCACAGCGCCCGGAGAAGCTCCCGGGCGGCAGGAGGAGAGCGGGAGGGCGTGAAGGCAGGCGGGGAGAGCCCCTCCCCAGCGCGACCCCGCGGCCCGGCGTAGCCCCTTCCCCCCTTCGCTCCCGCGGTGGTGGCGCCCGGTGCCACAGCCCCCAGCGGGGAGGACAGTTCCACTCCCTCTGGCAGGGGGGATGCAGGGGGAGCCTGCGTGCGGGCCGCGTTTCCTCTCGGGGAAGCGGGTGAAAATTGTCCCCGTTCTCCGGCCGTGCCGCCCACCGGGAGCCGCGGGACCCGCCGGGAGCTCCGCGCCGCCGCCCTCACCTTTCGGAGGCGACATGGTGCTCGCCGAAGGCTCCAGGACCGCCGGGCCGGAGCCGCCCGCCGTGCCCCGCCGCTCCTCCCATCGCACCATAGAGTGCGGCGCGGCCGCCCAGAGCGCCCCGCCGCCCGCGTCGAACCATCGAGTCGAGCTCCGTCCCGCCTGGATATCCTGGAGAGCATCCTGCTCCACCCGGCCGCATTTCGGAACTGTTTCATTGGCAGCGAACATCCAGGAATCTCACACACGTATTTCTCATTGCCAGGAGCAAGCTCGTAGCCACCGACACGTTTCTGCCGCGACAAAACCGAGACGGAGGTTACAGCTGTATTCCCCAGTATTTTACAGCACTGCAGTACCTTCTCCAGTGGAAAAGAACATAGTAGGATAAAATGAAATTTCAGTCATTAGTTTACTTTTAAATAAAATGTATTTCTGGATTC
The DNA here is from genome assembly GCA_013400675.1 of Oxylabes madagascariensis. NCBI lineage: Eukaryota > Metazoa > Chordata > Aves > Passeriformes > Timaliidae > Oxylabes > Oxylabes madagascariensis. Next base: position 93,946 of record VYZR01074753.1, on the reverse strand, counting down.
TTGAAATACCAGTTTGTTGGTAAGAACGGTAACATAAAAGCCTCAAAGCAAATGATTATAATATAGAGAGATCACGGCAAGAAGACGTTTGATAAAGAAGCGACAGAGTATTTTTATCTGGAAAAAAAAAAGCTTGCAGCTAGTAATTGCATTGATATTTTAATTAACAAGTCTAATCATTGCTGCCTGCTCATAATTTAAAAACATGGAGGAGCAGCACATCTAGCTGCTACTGATTAGTTTATTTTCCCAACAGAGAAAATCACGTAGTCAAAAACCATTTAGCAAAGTTCTTCCTTAGTGCTCCCCTCACGCTCCTTTGTTTTTTTAATAATGCTTTGGGGATTCGTCCCTGTTGTGTGACTTTTAAAAGTGAGGCCAGATACCCTGGAAAACAAGAGAATGCTATCTTGCACAATGCCACAGAAAAATCACTTAGCAGCTTGAATCTTTGAGCTTCACTGTCACAAACTTGTCTAGCTGCGAGCCAGGAAACCACACTGCATCACAATGCACACACAAAAAAAAAGAGATTTAGAAACCTTAGCATGCCCTACGCAATCGCAGTTGAGCAGCTGGACATTGTGGAGATAGCAGCCTGAGGAAGTCTTTATTATCATGAAAAGACTCTCTGTTTTAAAGTACCCCATTTCCATTTGAGAAAATGTTTTATCCTGAAGCTCAAATAATCTGGGTTTTCACAAAGAGAAATACTATCTGCAGTTGCATCAATCAGACCTGGCACATATTGCTTTGCCACAATGAAACAAAGCTAAAAACTTTTTCTCTGTTGTGCTTCAGTTTTTCAAACACAAGCAAAACAGAGCTTTCAAAAAGGTCCCCTGAAGTCAAGTTCCTGTGGTTTGCAGTGTGCTCACCAGTACACTGTTTAGCCTAGAAATTGCTAGAGACCTAAAAGGGTGCCAGAACCACCCAAGACAGATGCCCTCTTCTCAACCTCCCAGCCTTGGCCTACAATCATTGGGTTGGGTTCACGCCAGCACAAACGGACAGGCACAAGGACCCAGACTGGTTTCATTTCGTTGGTTTTGCCGCCTTGACAATTCTGCTCTAAGGCTGGAGCTGTGACATTCGAGTGACTCTCTTGGGGCAAGTTTTTTCACTTAAAGACAGTATTTCAACAGGCAATTGTTGCATTAAAATCAGTAAAATCCCAGAATGCTACACATTTAAATGTTAGAAGTGAAAGTCCTTGGGAACATCTTGATTCTAAATTGCTATTTAAAATCTGTGCTTCAGGCTTATCACTTCTGTCACTTAATGCCAGTCAGCAGCCCCAACAGATAAGATAAATGAAACAGACCAACTGTTCCTGCAATCAACAGACACAGCAAAATCTTTAGTGTCTAAATTCAGATATATTTAGGAACTTTTATATACACATTCAAGATGTGTCTTCAGGTTTCTCATTTTCACTTAGGTTTCATCCAGTGGTCTTGTTAAGTCTACTGTGACCATATGAGTAGTGGGAGATGATCCTCCTCGGAGACCTTTCAGGAAAATCTGGGGTTTGGGTACATTGCTTGAGTTGTCACGCTTAGTCTGGGTGCCAACATCTTTTGGCAAGTACACTTGGGTGAAGTTCTCTCTTCTCATGTGGCTGAGATCAGTCTGCATGGAATGAGTTAACTTGCGGCGCAAGTTGGCCTGAAGACACAAAAAGACTCAGATTAAGCAAAACTTTGTTTGAACATTTTAGCACCAGTATATACTCAGGAGTGTTGGTCTGTTTTACATCTGTGGGCTTCACAAACCTGGAACGTGGCCCACCTTACCCTCCTGTCAATACATGGTTGTGACTGTGATTTGGTAAGTCCTTAACTAACAGGATGTGTGAACAGCACTTTAGGTAGCCCACACAATTTTAAATGAGTCTCTTAATAATTTCATACCATTGGTTGTTGTCCTTCAAATTTTGTTAAATGCTTCACCTTTGTTTTGTTAGAATAAAATACTTCCATGGCAAGTGCTTCCAGTCTTCGTCTGGTTTCTGCCAAATATGATGAGGTTTAGGGGTTGGTGTCACTTAAGTATCAGATAAAAGTGAAAGCCTTCTTACACCACTTTGCTCTCTAACCCCTTGACAAGGGGTAAAAGTTAGGGTAATTTATAATTAAAGTTGGTTATTCACAGAAATTGCTGTAGATACAACAACAAAATCACTTCTCACAAAGTGTTCATATTCCAAAGCCAGCACTTGAAACAAAAATATGTTCCTTATTCCACTGAGCCTTCTATGTCAGAAACTATGTAAAACACTGCAAATTATGATATAATGTTCTCCTCAAAATATACAAAATACGGTCTTGTACTGGAATTCAGACCCCTCCATGTAAGTGAGAAAGTCCCTGGAGTCCAGTCCAGTCAGTGAAGACTGGAGTCAGTGGAAGCTGGAGAGTGATACAGCTGGCCAAATGTCCTAAATGTTGTATCAGGGCAAGTTAAAATATTCTCCAGTCTCCACCACTGAGGTCTCCCTCTGCTGGAATGGAAGGTGAAGCACCTAAATGTAGGCACATTTTGGTACCTTAATCTACAACTGAATCTTATATGCAGAGTCATCAAGTAGAATCCAGAAAAGAACAATAAGGAAATTGCAGAGGAGATGGCATGGAAAGAAAGACAGTATTTTTTTTTCTGAGGGTTTTAATGACTGAAAGTATGCTATTACAAGGAACTGTGCTTGCACAAACAAATGTGAGCTAAAAAATTTACTTCTAACAGCATATAGGTTTTCTAACAAAGTAATAGCTTAATATTTCATACCACTACAAGTTTTTTGGCTAAGTATGAACCACACAAAAAACCCCAAAGGTATGTGAGCTCATCCTCTAACAAAACCCACAAATATGTCTGATGCTTCCCCGAAGTATCAAATTCATTGATGCACTGGTAAACTATTTCTGTTATTTTATCACTTTGATATTAAATGTTTTATCACCTCCATATTACAAATCAGCATAGTCAAAGCACTTTTGCGTGCATCCAGGATTTTTCTTTCAGCTGCACATCACTAATCTCACATTTGGACAGCTGAGGCTAAAACACCCTTAGTACCTTAAGGTACTTTCTCTAAAGATTTCAAACTAACAAGCTACAAATTTGTTTGTGAATGGTCGTTATGACCAGATATTGGAAAATAGCCACTTTTGCTTAGAGCTGAAGAGCTGCTGACCACATTTTATGTTTATTTGTGTACTTTTGTCCTTTACAGAATCAAGAGGGTTTTAGCTAGGCTTCTTGTAAACCTAATTGGCTTCTTTATATACCGCAGTAACAAGTATTTCGTAGAATACATTATGAGCTATCAACACTGGCAAGACTCCTCAGTACAAAATTTTGGTTTCCTTTTATGTTAGAGATTTCATGGCAAAAAGAAAAACAGAAAGGAAATAGGCTGCCCAGCAGACCACAGGCCTCCACAGTGCATCTGTTCACAGAAGAAAAAAAAACCCTTTAGCATTATATGTTCATTTGATATTGTGGTGCTATACCTTGACAACTACATGTGCTGGCAAGCTCTAGAAAGAAGCTTCTGAAATATTTACTGTTAAGTTAAAAGTTTTTATGTACGTATGTGGTCAACCTTCTATGGACAGACTGTGATTTCCATCAGAAAATCCTGATAGTATGACAAACATTCGCTCTGGCTTTTTTTCACAAAGAAATTACACAGTAGTATCTTCAACCCATTAAACTGTATTTGAAAGTAGAACAACCTTAATATTCAATGCAATTCAATTCAAAACAACAAACTCTTATTACATAAAGGAGGCAACTGAAAAATTTGAAATTAAGAGATATAGCAGTGGAAGCACGGCTCAAAAACAGGGAAAAATATGAAAGAAGTGAGAGAAGAAGTCTAGAAATAAGGAGAGAAAATATCTAGAAAACAAAAATTGAACCAGTTGTAATGAAGTATATATCTTGGAATAAAAGGTTAGATTTATGTTTCAAGGAACAAAAGTTAAGAATAATTTCTTCTCAAATTTGTTATGCAACAATAAAAATCTGATAATAACAGTACAAACCAATTTTATAGCTTTTCTTCTCAGTTCCCATTCATTCCATTCATAGGATCTTACAATAGTTGGAGGCAAGATATGAGTATCAGTTTGAGTGCCACTGTCACATTTTGGGAGTGGTTTCATCAAGCCTTTCTTTGCATTTCTGGCCTGTATGAAAAGAAAAAACAAAAGCCAAGCAAGGCATTGAGAAGAATTCAGA
>VYZR01074753.1:62244-84062 GCA_013400675.1 Oxylabes madagascariensis | reverse complement strand
AGATGCACATACAGCAAGAAGAAACAGTTATCCATCCCATCTTGTTCCTGTCCCTGCTTGCTCTTCAAGCCCTCCTGCCTTCTACTAAGGGCAGTTTATTCATGTATTTAAGAAAAGATACTTTAACAAGGGAAATAAGTTATCTGGGATGAAAATTGCAAATGTGGAAAATAGTATTCCAGCTTTGACATTAAGAGGATGCATTCAGAATGCCTTTACATTTTTCCTAATCCTTGTGCAAATTTATAGTATGGAAATGTCTAACTACAAAGTATACCTGATAGGGTGATACCTTTCACACCAATTGAATGTGCACAGAATCCATGGTACTGGATTAGCAACTGATCAAAATTATCAGTAGTCTCTGGAAAAAGCCATTCTTGGTTCTTGAAATCAGAAACATTCACTCTGGTTCCTAAGAAAAGATAAAACAAAGGAAGGATTTCAGTATTAAAATATCAGATGTCTAAAAGCTAATATTATTACAGGATGACCAGATTACTCTGATTTTCACAGGATGACCTGTAGGGCCCAGATCCCAAAAGCCAAACTTTAGTCCTGCCTTGAAAGAGAACCTACTGAAAATCAGTCCTGCAAGAACCTTCTTTAGTAGCATTAGTTTTCTTTGAAAACATGCAACAACAACAGGAAGATAATATTTTATTATTTGATTTTGTTTTCACCCACCCATGCATTACAAACTCCCTGGCATAAAACTTGGTTCCTAGGGATACCATCTTACAAACAAACTCTTCTGGTAACCGAAGCCCCATTAAATTATTTTGTTTATACCCTACCTCTCAATTTCCAAAGTTCTGAAAGGTATAAAAAGACATAAATACACTTCAAAAATTTTTACAAAGAACTATAAATACTCTCTGATCATTCTGCCATTTTTGTGAAGTACACTTGTATCTAGCAGCTTTATTTTAATTTTATATGTAAAAATAAAATCCCAAGCTACACTACATAAAAATGTAAATCTACACCCTACAAGGCTTATTTTAATTTACTGTGCAAATTCTGAGTATTAAAAAATCAATATATAGCAACTTCTGTAAAGCACCTATTGTAAAGAAAATTCAAACTACAAAATCCTGGAAAATTAAGGAAAACCAAAAAGTTTCAACTTCCCATACCCATGGTTTCTTTTATCCTTTCCTCATCACTTTTCACAGTCACTCCTTCCAGAAGAGTTGTTAGCATTTCCTCTGGAAAAAGCTGTGATTGGATTTCCAAGAATTGTTGCAGACTGTTGGCCACATTTCTGAGGAAGTTTAGCAGTAGCATTTCATTCTGATAGCCGGTCCAAAGCTTAGAAAGTTCCATAAACATAGGCTAGAACATAAAGAAAATTATCTGAAATGCAGATTTGTTTTATGTCTACAGTGTAAGCCAAGCACTGTGCACAACAATCTCAGCTATGAACAAAGCAGGGCTGATCTCCAAGGCCTTCAGCAACCAGAAATTCCAGGGAAACTCAGGGACACTGTAAGAGGAGCTTCCACCACATATGCCTAAAGCAAGCATATCCAGCATGTCAACCCACAGGCATAAGTAGTACTTTTCTATATTTTACTCCAGAGCCTTTCTCAAATAAATGTACTCTGCGACCATGCTTTGAATTTAGCTTCACTGACAATAGAGTTTTATAACTGAAAATACGGCGTACAGGAGTAAGGACCAAAAGGAACACACCTGATTAATTACCGAAGTAGGTAAAACCACGCCTATTTACAAACTATCAGGTTTTGTTATTTTGTCTGCCTTGCTTCCAGAGTGAATTGGTACCACAGCCCCCAGGCCATCATGTGTGTCAAATAAAAGGGGTGCAGGCCTCTTCAGAGTGGTCCAGGGTTCAGAGCAAAACTGGAGGCTGCCCTTCCCAGCACTGACATGCTGTTGGCAATGACAGTGACATAAAATGTGCCCTGTTACATCTAAACACACAGAGAGCACCTACAGGAAGAGATTCAACCAATCTGAAATGTACACTTAACCACACGTTTTATGCATGTTAACATTGTCATAAGAGCAGCCAACAGAGCCAGCTCTGGAATTCATCAGCATTGCTAGTGCTGTGGAAATGTTATGGTTACAAAAATGGAAGAAACTAAAGGAAGATCAAAAACATTCTTAATAGAATAAACAAAGAATATTAATGAAATGTACTATTTTTCCTAAAACAAATGTTTGCTACAAATAAGGCCTTACCCCATGCTTTTTAAAAGGCAGAATGCCCTGCTTCTCTGCCTTTGTAAAGCATCCAGCTTGTCAGCAACAAGCCAAAGACAAGAAAAGTTATTTAATGGTGTGTTAGTAGAAAAATCTCTACCTGAAAAGAATCTGAAGTCAAAAGGCATTATATATTCTGTCTTCAGCAGAGAAGACAAAACAACTAATCAAATAGAAGAGAAAAAAAATTCTAGGAAGGCAGCAAACACCAATAGACAGCTTTTAGGGAAAAGGGTAAGATATATCAGTCACTTAAGCCCCACAAAGATATAGAAGAGGAAAAACTGCTTTGAGTAGCTGGACAACAGGGGAAAACATTCTCCAAATGAGAACATCTGGTTTATTGAACCAAAAGCATACATAAATTGGAGTTTGGATCACTCAGTTAAAGTGCTGTTCCCATGAGTTTCCAGTTTGGATGCTCTTACGAGAAGTATAAAAAAATACTCTGAGTAGGTGGGGATCATGATCTTCCTCTTCCTCACAGCAGGCTTTATTTTGTTTTCTAATAATTACCTTAGAATGTTGAAAAATAACCTAAAATATGTATGAAACTGCATGCTGGTGCAGCAGCTAACAACAAGGAATTGGAATGATAATCAAATCACACAAAATAATGAGCTCTTACATGAAAAGCAAATTAAATGAAGCTGGTTTCTAGCATATTTCTCTCCCGTTTCCTTTATAACATGCCAGCATAATAATCCCAGGTTCCCACAGGCTCATCAAGGAGCCTCCCTCATAATACCTGTAGTTCACAGCACTCCTTCCCTTTCCCCCCAATACCTCTTTCCCATGTCCTTTAGCTCCCAACCAAGGGCGCAACAGTACAGAGTATCAATCCTTCAGTGGCTGATCACTGGCCAGAGAGCACACAAACCATTTCAGACCTGATCCTGGTAAGGCTCTAACTGTGTGTCTCTAGTTGCTCTTTTTTTTCCCACAAAACTTGCAGAAAATGACATATTTTGAGATCTTTGGACTCTGACAAATATGACCGAAACTTGCCAACAGGTTCAGAAGCTATTGGGAGGAGAAGAGAGGCTGACCCAGTTTCTTCAGAAAACTGGGTTTCCATCACGGAAACCCAGTTTCTTCAGAAAAATTATATCAGTGACTCATACTGTAATTACAGGGATTGCTATCTGAGGGAACTTTAAAAGAATCCCACTCTGATGTGCTGTTTTCTGCAATTATTATGTTCTTACAGTTTCGGCAAGGAACAGGAAAGAATATATACACACACAAAAAAGGAAGATATCACTGTAAATCTACAAATAATGACAACTCAAGACACAGTAAAATACCATTTAATTCCTTTGCTCCCTTTTTGTACCTTGCCTTTTTCTTACCTTAGGAGCAAGTCTTTTAGTTGCCCTCTCAAAAATCACAGATGATATTATAATAGAGAGAAAATATGTAGCCTCTTTCTAAACATAAACTATTCAAAAACACACCAGCAAATACCTTACTTTAATAATTTTTTCAACTGAAGAAGTAATGGGTTTTCCATTCATAATACTTACAAAAACCTCTTTGGACTCTATGGAAGTCTTATCCTGCATTGTGTTTTTCAATACCATCATTGCTGCTTCAAACTTAACATCCAATGATTCAACTTCCTGAGCACTTGTAATTGCATTAGACTGGAAAGAGAACATCAGGTAAGATGTATCACACTCCAAAAATCAAGTATTTAGTAATAAGTATTTACCTCAGCCTCTTCATTCAACTATTTCCAGAACAATTGTTGTAGGGAACAAAATGTATTCTATCTTTCTACAAAATACATTTTTCATTAAATGTTCAGGTGTTCAGGCACTTCACTCACACATAAACTACCAATTTTTATAGAAAATCCTCCACATTTTCCCAATGAAGAGAACAACAACAACAACAAAACAACAAACAAAAACCCACAAACTTTTATTCAATGCCGTATGTAGAAAAGACTAGTAAAAACCTGCAATTTCTCAAAAGACAAATGAAAAGCTCTTCATTAACAAAACAAGAATTTAAATTGTATTCTTCAAAGACTTTTGATGACTCCATATATTTTGGGGATATCTGCAGACTAAAACTGAGATGATTTATGGATTGATCAAGGAGATTTTTTCTCCCATGCCTTTTGGGGCAGAGAATCAGTACGCAAACAGCTGTTTAATGGTAGACTTGGCAGTGCCAGGCTAATAGATTAATGGTTGGACCTGATGATTTTAAAAATATTTTCAAACCTAAACAATCTACAGTTTTTTATCTAGAGATATATTTTATTTTATTTCATTTATTTCCAAATAATTTTTCTTGTATTTCTGTCTTGTGCAAGTTGATAACTTGGAGACATTCCATCTGCAGTAAAAGTCCACAGGACATAACATGATGATATCTCACCTGAAGGATGCAAAGGAAGGCTTTGTACTGTCTTACATTGAATAGTGCTTCTTTTAATTTAAAAGTACGAAGCTGGGAGTATCTGTGGGGGTCTTCCTGCATGGATTCCAACAGGGCTGTGTAGCGGTGGGCTAGCAGCTGGCAGGAATTCAGACGTTCGTCGAGAGTCCGTGTAGCCGATGGAATGGCTTCGTGCAGGATGGCTGGCACTATTCACATAGAATAAATATGAAATATGTATAAAAAGAATTAATGAAATCATTATCAAATGATTGAAGTGCAATATTTGAGCATAATGGTCTTCTGATGAAATTTCCATTTCTACCTTTTGTCCTTATATTCATGCATTTCCAAATACTTGGGAACCAGATTCAACCACCCTATCTCACTACTCAGGTTGTTTCAAATATTTAGAATTACAGGTGTGGAAATATCACAGTCAAGTCAAGGAATGTGAGAAAATTTGCTTTATAGTAGATGCAACTCTTTCCACAACTGACATGGAGTACCTGAGAGAATCTGCACAATTTTCAAATCTCAGTTTACTAATTTGTAAAATACCAATAACAACAACAGGCCTCCCTGAGACGGGAAATTATTGGAGCAGCTCCAGTGAAGAAGGTTAGGAAGAATGAATTGGGAATACCCAGCTCAAATGCAATTGTTTACTTACAGTCATCAATGCCGCTTCCTCCTTTCTGGCACTGCTTATTGTACAAACGAATTCCTGTGACTAGCATGGCAAGATCTTTCAGCTGTTGTTCTTTGTCCTTCTTACTGAGTGAGATGAAAGTAACCATCTCTGTCTGGGGGAATACACTCTGCAAGGCAGCTGTAAGCATTACAAAGTGGGAGAAAACCCTCAATATGAGGGAACAGAAAAGAAAATCATTAAATAAGCAAAAATAGCCTCTCCTGAGCAAATACAAAAAGTAGGAAATTTATGGGAAATTTACACTTCAAGGCTGAGCAGTGACAGTTTGGATAGTAAGCATTCATCACAGTTTACCATATTTGTATTTAAATAACAGCAAAGGGAAGGTGAAATTTTATTTTTCAAGAGGAAAAGCCCAATTTCACAGCTGGGAGTTTACTGACCTGTTACCTCCCTGATAGCCTCGATATCTGTTGGAGATGCCAGGCCAGATCTCAGCAGCGCATAGGTAACAATCTTTTGGTACACACTCTCCATTTCTTCTTGAGCATGTGGACCACTCTCTGTGATAGCTCTAACCACAGGAGCCAGCTTTCCTTCCAGAACACGCTCCTGCTCACTCAGTAATTCATCTAGAAAGAAGGACACTTACAAAGTGCTATCTAAATTCTTTGAAATTTGGCTTATACAGAGGGTGCAATTCATTTCCATAGAGCACCAACTTAAGGTTTCTGAAGCACAGGTACATGGAAGAGATGTTCATAGTACCTCACCATTAGAATTAAAACCAGCAGAGTTAAAAATTAATATAATTAGCACGATTAACATCAGTCAGTAGAGTCCTGAAAACTGTTCAGGCTAAATTAAACAGCAAGTCTCTGGCACTCTGGGCTCCTCTGACTATAGGAGGACCTAACTTACACACACACATATTTCAAACACACCTGAAGTTACATGCTCAAGTCTAAATACTACTCAGGATCTCAAAAACTTGCTGCAGTTACTGAGCTTATAGAGTTCAGAGGATTTAGGAGCAGCTCCCAGTGTTGATAATTTTTGGTTTTAATCCATGCTAACAGGAAAACCTTTTCATTATCTCCCCACAGAGATATGCTATATAGATATATTATTTCCCCACAGAGAAATGCTTTTCTCACATCTATTCTTGTTTTGTGTCTTCTATTTCCCAGCCAGCCTCCACTGTCCCTTTGAGATCTGAAATTACATTTACAACAGAGGCATTTTCCCCATCTCATTTTATTTTCACATTCTCATTCTCAGACCATATGAAATTACTACTGATGAGACAAAAACGTACTTAGATAAAACTGTGACCGATAGTTCAAGATTACTCAAATCTCCCAATTAGGGATATTGATAAAATACTCTGTTCTGAATGCCTTCAGACACACAGGTGCAGGTGCAAGCTTTTCTTGCTGAAAGCAGCTAACCACTGAACCTAAAAGTGTAATTGTCCTCAAGCAACCGAATACATTATATTCAGTAAATCTCTCAGACAGCATGAGAAGAGTATACTCTCAAATCTAATGTACACTTTTCCCTACTATATCCATACTTAAACATCAGACTTCTGTACAGTAAATTTCTGCTGGGATTTTTATTTTGCTTTACTGACAGGATTCATTTAATAGTAATTACTATTATTAAATTATAAACTCAGCATCAACTTCTATGAAAACATATTTGAAATTACCTCGGTTTGCATAGTTCGTATCAAAGTAAACTTGCATCTTAATTGTGCTTAGGGATGGGTTTGTTGTGTCAAGCAGTCTGGCAACACAGAGCTAAAAAGAGAGTCAGAGAAGTGAGTTCTTTCTCATCTCTGGGGAAACACCTGAACTGATGGTGATCTACTACAGGTTTCACAACAGCTGTAGAGCCCTCTCACTACCATTCTCTCCATATAAAGCTTTTCTAAGCCATTTATTTATGGAAAAATAGTCCAGTCTTTAGCTAGAGAACCATAAGAATAAAGTAGCACTGAAATTTTGATAACATTCATGTCATTTTAGTTACAGGAACGGGTAGTACATAATGCTATAGTCTTAGACAAGTATTGACTCTTAATAGCATGTCAGATTACCTGGATAAGATCCTGCATATCGTTTTCTGAAAGGATTTGATCCATATTAAAGTCATTTCTTGGATCTAAAACAACAGCTTTCACCTACAGATTACCAAAAGAAAGATACTAATTTATATCTCAAAATATGATCTTTGCAACTCACCTTTTATTTTCTGAAAAATCTGAGATGCATTCAGTATTTCTTTACTATTCTTTTTTATCTATTTCAGTCTTTGATAATGAAACAAAATTACTTCATTTCACATCTTGCCAGTTTCAATCTCAGTTCTCAGGCACAAATGAAAAAAAATCTTTTTGTGATGCAAATATTTAAATATAGCTCCTTTAAAAATTACTTGGAAAAATATTTTCCTAAGTAACATTTTTTGAAAATCTATCATTGTTTATAAACTTCTAAGCTGGTGTTACATGCATCGGTATAAACATTCACCATTTGAATAAAAAACCCATAGTGTTCTGCATCCAGGAAAATATGTGCATGTTTGCAATTGGTGTTCATGCTGGGGGTCTTGCCAGCCACTTGTATGAATTTTTTACTCATTAAAATTTTCCTGCCTAATCTGCTTTTGAGCTCAATCTATTTTCTAAAACTGCAGTGTCACCTTTAGGGGAAAAAAATAGCACATTAACAGTACTGCTGTGAACCATTTACATATATATACAAGTTTATCAAGAGCCGATCATCGATAAAAAAGGAACATAGCCCATCTTTCTCTAGAAACAGCTTTGCAGGCGCATTCAGACTATATTCTGAAGCAGTGCTGTGTCTTCTAAGAGATGCCAAAACGTAAAAAGTTTTTAGGATACTTATAGTTGTCTACCAAGGACAATGCTGAGACTGATTCTGTTAAACTTTCACCTAAGTGGGATCAGAGCCCACTCCTTCAAATATTCAGCCCATTTATACTACCTGGCCCTGTCTGAGTAGAAAAACAAACAAAATTGTCCCTCACAATAGAGGGAGGAGGTAAACATCGAAGAACAAATATAGCTGCTGCATTAACATTCACACACGCATCACACAGTCATTTATGAGAGTGTGAAGAAACATTATTTAAACTTGGTAACACTTCTCTTTTTCATTTCTAAAAGAAAACAATGGTTTATCTGCATGCAGAAGAAAACTGAGAAAGAGCTCTGAGTCGGAGTTCAGTGAGTTTCCAGGACTCAAGACCTACAGCTTTCGTGGAGCGTTATATTCACATAAGATTTCAGGGGAATGAAATGCTTTTTCCAGGTTTTTAGGACCCTGTACTGGACGTCGCTGAATCCCCCTTTAAAATTTCTTTCTGCGGGCAATTGTAAACCAAGGTATTTCCAAGCTCAGGTCACCCCCGAAAGCCTCAGCTGCCTCCAGCCCTGAACGCTTCCTTCCGCTCTTACCATGAAGGCCACCAAGGTTTCCGAGAGGCTTTGTCCCTGGGCAGCGCACTGCAGGCCGACTTGGCGGATTATCCTCTTGATGACACTTGGGGTCAGCTCGCCGGACATGCTGGCCAAACACACACGCCTTAACCGGGTTCCATTCACTCCAGGGAGCGTCCCTTCTCAGAATTTCACCGGCCCGGCCCCGCCGCTCTCTGAGCGCCCCGTCCCGACGCCGAGCCCCCCGCGGCCCGGCCGCGCCGCCGAGCGCCGGCCCCGGGCGTTGCCATGGGGACGCGGCCCGGCCCGGCCCGGCCCGGCGGGAGCGCGGCGGGTGTGTGAGTTTACACACAGCGCACAGACAGTGCTTGTACAGGATAGATGGGGCAGTGTGCGTGCAGAACATACACCCCTGCATGTGTTCCAAAGACGTGGCTGTAGAGGCACAGGAATGTCGGTGTGAGTGCCTCGGCGCTCATACAAACCGTGTGTGTGGACGTCTGCAGCTATGGCTGTATGTGGGTGTGTGTAAATACAGATACATATGTATGAATAAAGACATATACATACCGTACATAGGTGTATGTACCTTAATATCACAGAATCACGAAATCGTTAAGGTTGGAAGGAACCTATAGAAATGATCCAGTCCAACCCCCCTGCCACACCTAGAGCAGGTTACTCAGGGACATGTCCTGGTGGGTTTGGAATGTCTCCAGAGGGAGATCCACAACCTCCCTGGACAGCCTGTTCCAGGGCTCTGCCACCCTCCACGTGAAAAAGTTCTTCCTCATGTTGAGGTGGAACCTCTTGTATTTTAGATTATGGCCACTGCTCCTCACTCTCTCACTGGGCACCACTGAAAAGTGTCTGGCACCATTGTCTTGGTACCCATCTTTATGTGCATTTATGAGATCCCCTCTCAGTCTTTTCAAAACTAAACAAGCCCACCTCCTACAGTCTTTCCTTACAGGAGAGATGTTCCCCAAATAGTTTTTATGGCCCTCCTCTGGACCCGTATATACTCATACCTACAATATGCATAGCCCTCATGGCAGCGGGGGTCAGAACTAGGTGATCTTTAGGGCCCTTCCAACCCAAACTATTCTATGAATGGTCTGTTGGAGTCGGGCAGAGTGGGAAAAAGAAAACCCTCATGCTAAGCCTTCAAGCACAGGACAAAGCCTTCAAGCACACAGCCAAAACACCTGTGTGTTAACAACACACCACAAAGCCGAAGCACCACAGGGTGCTGATAAGCAAGCTAACTCCATCCCAGTGCAGATAAATGTATTTACACACTTATAAATGCATATAATACATAGATAAATTCACACATACATATAAAAACAAAATGTGTGTGTGTGGTACACAGTGAGTGCTGCAGGCAGAGGCAGCATAGACAACTTTGAGGCAACTTTGCCTTGCAACACAAGCAAGAGAGCTATCTTTGCTTTCAGGTCTCGTGATTGCTGCTGGAGGTGGCAGCTCCTCTGGGCATAGTGCCTGCAAGGACTACAGGTCACAGCCTACAAGCAGCAGCCCAGTGAGCCCCAAGTTCTTGCACACACCAATGGGCACACCACAGGATGAATGCAATGCCTTGCTGTAAGTGGTTCGGTTAGTCAATATGCAATTAATTCCAGCTTTTCCGTGTCAGATAAAGAATAATAGCATGCTAATTAAATTTAAAAGCTATGTCCCTGAAAGGCATCAAATACATTCAAAAGGCACAGGGAATGCAGGGATAACACATGAAAAGCTACACCAATTTCCCACTGATTTAATTTTTTTTCCCTTTGATTTATGCTGTCAGACAGAGGGAACTCCACTGAGAATCATGATGAGATCAAGATGATAATTTTTTTCCACTGTTGACCTCAGACAAGTCACTCTTATCAGTAAAATTGAGATGATACTATGCTACCTGGCAAGTAGCTGCAGGGTTACATCTGTGTTTTCACTGTAGGGTTTCATCTGTGTGGACAAAAGTACAGTGCAAGGAGTGCCAGCATCACCCATGGGAAGTGCTTTGTGAAGATCTATGGAACAGACATCACAACAATCCTGCAACTGACATTGGGAAGTCTTAGGTTTCATTCTAGTAGCACAGCTAATTGAACTTCTTAATATGTCCTCTGCATTGATATTTTAAAAATTCAATATCCTTAAGCTCAGTAATTATAGCAAGTCTTTCATCAAGAGAATAAAAATCTACAGGACCTCTTTTTCTACAAATTGCTGGATGGTAGCTTTTGTGGCCCTTCCTGGAGCAGAAGTGTGTTGCTGTTAGTGAGCTTAGGGTCACAGAGATTTTCCTCTGTGCTTCCTGGTAAATCACACAAGAACTAGCTCTTCTGCAGTTGCAGATGAGGAGGAGCAAGAGAAGAAGAATGTTGGTTTGGGGATTAGAAGAAGAAAGAAAAAGTGCCAATGCCAGCTCTCTCTCTATAAAAGCAAATTTCAAGTCAGTCATAAACCTTGGTGTTCAAAGAAGTGCTGGTAACACTTCCTCCTGAAAAGATTATCAGCTAAAAGCAGACAGTTTTACAGAGTTCAACCAAACACTGTCTGCAGTAGAGATGGAGGTGGAATTTGACAAAGCAGAAAGTCTGTTCCCATCCCATAACAGTCAGCGAGACTTTTGCTGACACATTCACAGGCTTAGCACACAAATACTTTCAGAGAGAGCAGGAATTTGCAGATAGGATTTGTCCAGGTTTTCAGTATGTATGCAGAGCCCATATAATTGTGCAATTTTGGCTTAGCAATTTAAGGACTTTTAAAGGATGGTTTACAGACTATTGTAATATGTATCTATATCTGCATCTGCAATTAGGACAATCTCTGCAGAACATTTGGTGCTGAGGACCTGACAGCCACAACATACATACTTTAGCAGTTGTTACTGCAGACTAGCTTTGGTCTGGTCCTAGTGACTGGCCCTTTGTTTGTGGCTGAAATGCATTAGGAGCACTGCCAGAGCTCTCCTTCAAGCTTAATTTCACACAAAATATTCACATGCTCAAAGCCTGCTGTACTGTGCAAACCAAAGCACAGCAGGTGAGGACTGTGTAGAGATTCTCTCTGTGAACAGGTGCTTGATCCTAGATTAAAAAACCACACATCTTAACATCCCACTTCCCCCTGCCCCAATATTCACAGTCATGTTAGTCTGCTGAAGTATTTCCTGGGGAAAAAATAAGCTTTATAAAAAGCTACCAGTGTTAGCTCACATCCATAAATTCCAGTAGGTGATGTCCAACTGCCTGTACACTTTTAGGCTGCAGGCTGGAAGCAAAGAACAATATATTTTCAGTTTAGCATATTGAGAATTAAAATTGTTTTATTGTTTTAAGCATTTCAGTAGTATTGACCTGTATTTCAGATAGCACTAGAATCCAAAAGTTACAAACGGAAGGGAAGGGAATTATTTATTTTCCAAAGAAAAACATACTTTCAGGGAAGATTCGTAATCTGTACTAGACCACAAAAATTACTTTAACTTATTTGTAACCTACTGAAGACTTTAGGTTGCACAACTCTGTTTTATAACCAAAGTAGCTGGATTTCTCTTCTAGAATTAGTATCAAGTTTTAAACCAGTCCAGGAACGGAGGCCTGGTACCTGAAAGACAGATAAAGTCTTCCCCCTGGCGGCGTATCTGAGCCATTGACAGACAGTCAGTAAAAAGATTCCCGGTTTGTGATAGGAGGAATTTCCGGATTCGTTTGAAGAGTCATTAAAAACAACACACACGGTTGTTTTTAAATCTCTGTAAAGTTTGACACCCTATTGATTTATTCATGGGAAAGCATATCAGCTATTTGATGAATTTGCTATCACTTCAGACTGGCTATCACATCTAGGAAGTCATCCCTTTATCCAGCTATATACAGAAGATGGGATTTACTTAACAGGTTGCTCAAGTCTGAGCACATACTCTCATTTTTCTAGTGCGAGGACAAAGTTGCAGCTGGGTGCTCTTACACCACTGATCCGCAAAAAAAACAACCCAGAAGCAGCTACGTGATTCAGCAGTCCAGTTCAGCCCAGTTCAGCCTGAGTCACATTAGGTGAACAGAGAGCTTGCACCCTAGAAGGTAACAGCTGCCAGGATGGCAAAAAGCACTGCTTTCTGAGGCTTCACCCACTGCTCTGTGCCCAGTGGAGATGCTGTGCTGAGCAAGAGTCTGAGTTCCATTAACACAGCCACATTCACCAAGGGATTCTGCAATCACTAAGCCTCCAGTCTTTCCCACTCATGGCTCATCTGAAAGAGACCTTCCAGCTCAGTTAGCCTCTCTCTGCACTCAGGTCGCCTCTGACTGGATACCCTGCTGGTGAATGAGCACCAGCCCCTTGGTCTGAAGGTCTTCTGCTGCCATAAATATTCCGAGGCATCGGTTAAAACACTTCAAAGACGATACACCTAAGTGCAGGGATTTACGGCTGACAGTGCAGGATACAAGCAGAAGCTGAGTCCCTTTCCTCATCTCTGAAGTTAAAACAAAAACTGTGTGATGCAGGTTTTTTGTTTTCTACTCATCAGAGTCCTGAAACTACCTTGCACCTTGATGCAGAAACTAAAATCCACTTGATTATGCTTGGTTGTTTCAAAGGAGCAGTGCAATGAAAGCCTGTCTTCACACAGGAAACAAAGGCCTGTCTCTTTCAAGAGGCAAATACATTCCATCTATCTGGCTTTATTTCCAAAGTGTCATGGAGAAGTGTCACAGTCCGAAATCCATTTTGTGAGGACAGACAAGTCATGCCACCTTTTTTAGCTTGTCTATTAGTTCATAATAAAGCTGGCTTTCAAAGCTGAGAATGTTTTGGTGCAAGGATTTTTATTCCTTCTTCCTCCTCAAATCTGTATATCAACAAATGGAAACCTCTGTGCTTGTGCTGCGTTGCTTGAAGCACAAAGTTGTTGTGCTGGCCAACAGTGCTGACCGGCTCAGCTTTAATGACAGTCACACATGAGCAAGCACTGCTGTTCTAGGCTTCCATGACTCTTCTGAAAAGCTTCATAAGTGGAAGGTATGTAACCACTGCAGACTCATTGAGGCACAGTGCAGACTAATGGTTCACATTCAAAGGAATCCTAGTCAACATTTAGAGCATTCATTTAACATAGTTTAGGGTCTGACCCTCCCTTTTGGAATATGATAAAGGAATGTTAGACTGTTCTTCTATTTACATCTCCCAGCTCAAATGTTTTTCTGCATTAAAGAAGGGATATCTGAGTGTGCTAATGCTGTGTCTCCCCTAATTCCCAGTGTATCAGACTTTCTCTGCAATATGAGGCTACCTGGAAGGGACCTTAGATTTAATCATTGGACAGGGAACTCAGATCAGGGAAGATAACAGTTAACCCCAGGATGAAACTGTTACCAAGGCGACAAGATTTTGCTGGACAGAAAAGTCCAATTTGGCTTTTAACTCAGAAATAGAAAAAATTACTCACAGATAACATGGCACAAAAAGTTTACCTTTCATTTGAGTATTTCTGGAAAAAAAAAACAACCCAGAAACATTGAAACACAGTTAATAAATGCACTATTGTTAGACTGGATCCCTTAACAGGGACAATAAATGCACTGTATTCGCCAGGTTACAGAAAAGGGTGCAGAGTGCAATTATTTGTCCTTCAAACCTTGAGAGCTCTGGCAGTCACTGTGCTGAGGGAGTGGAGAGATTCCAGACATACCATCAGTGCCTCAACTGGAAACTCCTGCAAAAGATGCATTATTCAGCTGTATTCAGATGAATCACTACTTAAGGCTCCCAAACAATATTAACATTACATTACCATTTCAGTTAAAGGCATTTATAAAAGTAACCAAGGGAATTTTGCATTAATCATCCCTCTAAAAAAATCTGCTCAAAGCTAAACCCAGGACTTATCATAGACTCAGAATCACAGAATCACTAGGTTGGAAGAGACCTTCAAGATCATTGAGTCCAACCCAGTCTGAACACCTCAAATAAACCATGGCACCGAGTGCCACATCCAATCTTTTTTTAAACACATCCAGGGATGGTGACTCCATCATCTCCCCAGGCAGACAATTCCAGTATTTTATCACTCTTTCCATGAGAAACTTTTTCCTGATATCCAATCTATATTTTCCTTGATGCAGCTTGAGACTGTGTCCTCTCGTCCTGTCACTTGCTGCCTGGAGAAAGAGACCAACCCCCAGCTGACTACAGCCACCCTTCAGGAAGTTGTAGAGAGTGACAAGGTCACCTCGGAGTCTCCTTTTCTCCAGGCTGAAGAACCCCAGCTCCCTCGGCCGTTCCTCATAGGGTTTGTGTTCCAAGCCCCTCACCAGCCTTGTTGTTGCCTCCTCTGGATGCACTGAAGCGTCTCAACGTCCTTCCTGAGCTGTGGGGCCCAGCACTGGACACAGCACTCGAGGTGAGGGCTCACCAGAGCCGAGTACAGGGGAGGAATGACCTCCCTGCTCCTGCTGGCCACGCTATTCCTGATCCAGGCCAGGATGCCCTTGGCCTTCTTGGCCACCAGGGCACACTGCTGGCTCATGTTCAGTCGGAGGTCACCAGAATCCCCGGGGCCCTTTCCGCCTGGGCGCTGTCCAGCCACACCGTGCCCAGCCTATAACGCTGCAGGGGGCTATTGTGGCCAAAATGCAGGACTCGGCACTTGGACTTATTAAACTTCATCTTATTGGACTCTGCCCATCCATCCAACCGTTCCAGGTCTCTCTGCAGAGTCATCCTACCTTCCAACAGATTGACAAACGCTCCCAGCTTAGTGTCATCTGCAAATTTACTCATGAAAGACTCAATTCCCTCATCCATGTCATCAAAAAAATATTGAACAGAACTGGCCCCAGCACAGACCCCTGAGGGACACCACTGGTGCCTGGCTGCCAGCTGGATGCAGCACCGTTCAGCACCACTCTCTGGGCCCGGCCATGCAGCCAGTTCCTAACCCAGCACAGAGTGCTCCTGTCCAAGCTGTGACTCAATCTGTATCAAGTAGTTGCCACATATTCCTGCTGAGTTATGTTTTAAAAGAGCAGTGGTTTGGCCAGAGTTTGGCTATTTTATGAGTTAGCTAGATAGTACTGGGCGGGATAATAATTCAGAAACATTAAATTTTTTTTACAGGTAACCACCTCCTTGTACAATGTTCAGATGAGTCATTTCAACATATAGAATATACCACCGGTATGCAAAAGCAAACAAACAAAACACAACAGCAAAATTTAATTTGTTCTTAAGCTCAAGAATTGTAAAAATCAACTGCTGCAGAGCACCCTACACAGATGGGATTCATCAGGAGATGCAAGACTGAGGACTTTCTTCTCAGTTCAGGCTACAAGAACTTATTCCAAAGTCATGGAACTACAGCTATCCAATAAATGGATGAAGGAGAGAATCTTACAACAAATATCCTGCTGTGTCTGACTCCATTAGTGCAAGAAGAAAAAGTGCATTAATAATGGGAATGTGGTTATTCCACAATTTGTAAGTTAACTTCTCATTCTGCTTACTTTTATCCAGCTACAGGCTTCTCACTGATGTACAAGGATGCTCTCAATTCATCTGTCAGAAAGGAAGGGAATGATCAGCGAATCAGACAGGGAGGGCAAGAGGATTATTATCCACAGTATGCCAGAGTCCTCCCTGCAGTGTTTTCCCCATGTCAGGAAATGAGCTGAGAACCAAATAGATACCCTTGTAGTTACGTGCAGATTTCAACTATTCTCCAAATTTCTGATTTTTTTTGCCCAAAAGCAGTTCTATTCCCAATGCAGCCTCTCTCCCTTAAAGCAGCTATTAAGGCTGAAGGCCCTCTCAATTTGTGCTGAATACTTGGCAGGAAAACTCTTTAGAGAGTTGTGCCTGTTTGTACCAATCTTCAAAAGCAGCACTAAGGATTGGAAAAAAAGTGGTATTTTAACATCATGGGATGTCTAATAACCTTTAGAAAACCAGAAGTATTGCTGTAACAGCACTTCTTTCTTACCTTTTAGTTTTGAAATGAATTCTAAGACTTTTCTTCAAATATTCAACACTAGCCAGCTGTGATTGTTTTTTCAATCTGGCATGTCATGAAAAACAGTATTAGGATAGAAAATAACTTGAGGAGGTAGGAAACTAATTTGTGAAATTAGAGGTACACAAAACATGTGATATAGAAGGAACTGTTCAACTATAGCAATAAAATCTGAATGAAAGGATGTAGTGATGGTCATAAAATCCATCTTGATGACAGAAGAGCAGGAGTCCTATTCCTTGGCAAGCACAAATGTTTCAGAAGCACAAGCTGGACTTGCTTTGAATCAAAGGCATGTCTTGAAAAAAACTTTGAAAGCCCTCTTCTAGGACAGTTTACCATGCTGATTTTCTCTCTAGCTCCTTCCCAGGACTGAAGTGAGACTGGAGTTTTCTCCAAGCCTCTATCAAAGTGTAAGCTGGAGGCCATACAGACCTGCAGGCTGACTCCAGTGCACAACCACAGCACCAAGCTCAGGAGCACTTTGGCAAGAGAATACCTATCCTTTACAGTTTTAAGGTACTTAGAAATGTGTCTGCTGGCAGATCATTTTGAGCACAGTAAATCTTAATGGCAGATTAATCAAGTTTTCAATATTAATAAATGTAGAACACAAGTGCCCTCACGTGCTGCAGCAAGACATTGCTTTACTGAGAAATATAATGAGAAGTAACAGCTTCCAAAAAGCCCTTGTTCTGGGCAACTCTTTCTAGTTGGTCGCCTTCAACATCTAGGACTATTTGGAAAAAGCAGAAAGAAAATCCCTATATTCACATTGAATCCTTGCTGCCAAAGCTTTGCCAGTTGTTTCCTCTGGCATTTTCTCAGTAACAGCTCTGTGTGGAGATACAAGGATGTAAAACACATGAACATCAGTCATGAGCATGCCCTGATCCCTTGAAGTGCCAGAGGTAGTCATCATTTCAAGAGAGTCAGCAGCCAATTCTACATCTCCCTCATCCTGAAGGAGACCACATTTTTACACAATCCTAGTTTTTTTGTAAACGTTAAGTCTCATTTTAATCAGAATTTCTTCTAGACATATCTGTAAAGATACCTGGTAGGAAGACTATTCATAAGTTACATCTTGACATGCACATGTGGATGGATACCTGCACATGAGGGAAGCAGCATGCTAATAGCTTTCTTGTTCTGAAGCATCAACCAAGACCAGAAAGGTGTAAGAAATATCTTTTAGCCCAGAGCAGACTAACTGACATCTCCCAGAATTCCTAGTCAGTATTTGCATGTCTTTTAACTAGATAGCTTCTTCTGGTTGGCTCCATTAGAAACAGAAACTTCATATACCTGACTTGGGCCTCTACTGATGGCAGCCCTTTTTATATCTTTGCAGAATTCTCTCACTGGTGAGCAAATCATCTGCCCTGATTTCTGCTCCTGTTTTTGCCTTTCAGACTCTGTGTCTTACCTTGTAGTTCAAATCTTCAGACCCAGCCAAAGCAACAAGGGACTCCTCTTCACCCATACATGGACCAAGATAAGGTATGGCCAGTATTTGGCCTCTCATGAGAAGTGCCCTTGCTGCCTTCTAGGGGGAAATCAGGTGGGAAGTGAATCTGTCATTTTCATTCCTGCTGGAAAAAAGCAGTCCTTTCATGGCTTTTATTCACTTTTCAGAATTCTTGGCTTTTGCAAGCCTTGTGCCTCCTGAAACTCCTTAAATCCTGCTTGATGTGGATTCCACAGTGTTGCAAATTGTGGGCGTTCTGCATGTGAGGCAAGAGGTATTATAGATAATCCACCACAATCTGAAAATTTGAGTTTGAATTTTATCTCTGCTGTAGAATGTTTGGCTTTGCTTTAGCAGAAAATTTAATTTTTTGTCAGGTGATCTTTTAGGCTAGAACAAACATATTTAAACACAATATTTGTATACAATAAAAGGACATCATAATGGTTTCTATTAAAATCTGTTTTTCTTTGACTAGATGAACCCCTGTGTTGTTCCATTTGAAAATGAACAGAATTATTTTACTGAAGCAAATTTTGAAACAGGTAACCATAATGCATAATGGTCTTTCAGCCAAGTTACTTTATACTATTCTTCATGGTTAGTTCTATCTTAATACATGTACAGCATCATGCTATTTCAATAATGAACAAAGGATATTTGTTCTCAGAAACAGCTAAGGTGGGTTATCTTGGTAGTCATCTGGGTATGTTCACTTTTATAGGACAAGACAAGGAAGTTCTTGTTTTACTTTTAATCTGTGAGTTCAATCAATTTTCTATGGGCTTTATCTTTATTCTGGTTTTGTTAATCTGTTTGAACTTTGTATAATTCTCTCTGTTTGTGTGTCACCATATTGCTGATGTTTAAGCACTAGTGACCTTGAAGTGCTGCTCCTAGCAAATTTCATGTAATTACTCTATTATTAGGTAAGCATAATTCCTTCCAATAGGTCTCCCAATTATCAACCTAATCTGATTGTAAAATTCTTGGTTCATAGTGTTTGAAGGACTGAATCATTTGTGTTGATACAAGACACATCATATTAGCCATCTTTGGGCTTGCACACATCAGGCTGAGAACTTCCAACTGACAACTTTCACAACCTCTTTTCAAAGTTCATTTGGGATAGAATTAACTTTAAATATAAGCACCCTATAGGATGAGATTTAAAAGACAACACATTAAGTATTGATACGAGTGTCTTTCATAAACATGGAATTTAGGATTGAGGTTTGACCTACACTATCAAAGCTGTAACTTACAGATTTAGAGAAATGGACTATTGGAGCAAAGGAAGCATTTTCATGCCAGTTCCAAGCCTACTGTCTCCACTTGTTGCAATTCTTTATTTCAGAAGACCTTCAAGCTTTTCAGCCAGCTCTGAAAATTACATCCCCTCTTACATCATCCTGAAGAATATCCTCTTCCTTCTAAAGTTAGAGTTTTTGAAGGAAGCCCATACTGACATTAAAGCTTATTTCTCAGTTTTGTTCATTGCCCTTAATGCACAAACTGCTCTCAAAATACCTGTAAAATTCTGGAAGGATGTTTTGATAAAATACAACTAACAATTTCTTTGATCACTTGCTTACATTGGAGGTTTCACAGCATTCTAGAGAATGGACAGCTAGATGGGCAAATAAATACAGAATATCAAAAGGAAGAATGTAAGTTTACAGCCTGCTAAGATCTGTATCCTCTCTATATAAGACTTCTAGAACTGTCTGGAAAATGCCCACAATGTAAATCTTCCCCCAAAAGTTTGAGTTAATGACTCTACATCAGTGGGTTTATCTGCCAGTAAATCTGTTTATGTCCCAATCAAGTAAAATCTGTCCAAGTCACACCTTAAAACATGAGCAGCAGATCAAACATTTACACAATACCTGACTGGAATGCTATTGTACTTAGGGCTTGCATGGAATAGCCTCTTGCTTTGTTCCTGCATTGCACCCCCTACTTTTAATGAAGACAGATATTCCTAGCACACACATCTGTGGGTGAGGCAGTCATTGGATCACTTTGCCGGTAAAAAATTTTCTACTCCAGTGACTCAGAGCAGCATGTGAAGAAAAAAGCTGGTTCCATGTCCCGCTGAAGACTTGGGTCTAACTAGAGGCCTGCAGCTGAAGAAAAGATGTTTGCCTCTTATCTGTACTGACAGGCAATGTTTCTACCATTTGAAGTCAAGAAGAGAAGAAGAAAATACAACAGGTAAGATAAAGGGGCTATGCGTACAGTGTGAGGTGAATGTGTGAGGGGGAAATCAAGCTGAGAGATGACTGTGCATGTGTATACAACATGGAGCTACTGGACCAGGTCCAGTGGAGGGCAACAAAGATGTTGAGGGGACTGGAGCATCTCTCTTACAAGGAAAGCCTAAGGGAACTGTTCAGCCTTTAGATGACTGAGAAGGGATTTCATAATGTCTATTAGTCTTTGAAAGGAGAGTGCCATTCTCAGTGCTGCTGAACAATAGGACAAACAGCAATGGGCAGAAACTGATGGACAGGAAGTTCCACCTGAATATGAGGAAGGACTTCTTTACTATGCAGATGACCACACACTGGAACAGATTGCCCAGGGCAGTTGTGGAGTCTCCCTCACAGGAGATATTCAAGAACCATCTGGACATAATCCTGTGCAACGTGCTCTAGGATGACCCTGATGGAGCAGGGAGATTGGACCAGATGGCCCTCTGTGGTCCCTTCCAATCTTACCCATTCTGCAATTCTGTGTGACTCTGTAATTCGCTGAAGAAGGTAGTCTGCCATTTTTCATACCTTTCTGTTCTAGTTCTGGTTTCTTTGACTCTGACTCCAGTAGATTAGTCAAAACCATTTAAATACTTAGTAAAAAAAATGTTGTGGTTGCTCCCCTCTGTGTGCACATAGAGTTAAACTGCAGGATGGCCACTTTCAGGGGGAGGACAAAGAAACTGCTGCAAAATATTCAAGAAATTCCTGCCTCCAGTTTACGTTCAAGAGGCTGGCTTTCAAACATTGTAAATCCTTTGGCAGACTCACCACTTCTCTGGTCCACACACATCAGATTTATTAAGATAGCCTGCAAGGAAAGGGCTAAGGGGAAAAGTTTTGCTATCCTCAGTAAGAAGTCATACTGATACCCATTGACATCCAGCTTTTCCAGCAGACATCCAGCTTTTCCAGCACGTTATAGTATCAAGCCGGCATGACTTTTTACTGGAAGGACAATTTCCATTTTTANTTGCAGGAGCAGAGATCTTTTTGTCCTAAGTAAGCCTGCAAGGCAATTAAAATACCATGATTTTAGGTTAAGGATTACAGTATCAAAAAAAGTAGTTTTTTTCACTAGAGGAACAGAAAGATATGCAGTTTTAGTATTCTTGGAGGAAGAATAATTTTAATAAAGGAAAAATAATTTTAGTAAACTAGAAAAAAAGATGCAAGCAGCAGGGCCTTTAGAAACTTTCAGGGCTTATAGACTTCAACCCTTATTATTCACTTCCAAATGAGCTCAGTTCTTTCAAGAAGCCTTTCAATACCATGTATGTCCTTTTACACTGCCAGATTTTCAA